>JADDOH010009580.1:0-36997 GCA_016648135.1 Agrypnia vestita | reverse complement strand
AAAATGAAAATAAGGTTTAACAATAAAAGATGGTACATTTAATTAAAAATGTATTATCCGTCAATTCTATAATAAGAGTCAGAAAAAGAATTTGCAAAGAAAACTGACAATTATTTTTAAATTAGTCAATATTGTTACAGAATATTTTTTAAATTTTACACACTACCTTTCTGTAAAAGAAAAATCTCATGTTTAGAGCAGGAATATGTTTACATAATGAACATAATTTCAGATTAAAATACATGATTTTGTTTTAAAAACAATGTTCATATTTAAAATTCAATCAATTCAAAAACATAGAATTAATATTTTTTTAAATACCAAAACTCGCAAAGAAAATAAAAATTCAATATTATATATTTTGTAATTATTAATATTTTAGAAAATAAAATGTAAAATTGATCGGTAAATAATTTACACCACAAGCTACCATTTTAATAGGTAAAGGAAATCAATGATTTGTGATGATTATACAAAATAAGATTACACTTCGTATTCATGTGGTAGTTAATTTTCATTGCCTGTTAATAATATTACTAATATTATTTAAGTGATGTGATTAAAAAATGTAACATTCAAATAATATATTTTTTAGATTCAGAATGATTGTTTTAAGTACAAATATACAAAGGAAAAATTCAACGAATATTGATTTAAAAAAAACATTGCAATAAATTCCTACCCAATTCGATATAAAATATTTGGGAGCAATTATAAATCATAAACTAAACTTTACACAAACACAAAATATGTAACAAAAAATAGCAAAATGAATTTCACCCTTGGAAAGAATCAGAAGAGATCAAAACAGAATTGTGCAAAAATATATCATATAACGCAATAATTGTCCCCCGCATCAACTACTGCGGCAGTATACTATTTCTGGGTTGAAGAAGAATTGAAAAAATAACAATACTCGAAAAGAAAGCATTAAGAATTATACTAAAAATAAATCAATACACAAGAATTAAAGTGGTGCTAGAAAGTTTACCAATAATAGACAAATAATTAAATTTAATTCTATTTCTACTTATGTATAAAATTAATAATGGATACAACATCTTTGAAGTATTAAGAAAAAACAAACACAAACACTGCACTGCACAAGAGAAGATGAAAAGATTACATTAAAAAAAAATCACAAATTTTAATCATGCACAGTGCTATATATAAAACTACTACTACAACGAAACTATACATAAAACTACCAGGGACATTAGAGATGTAAATAATATAACAACTTTAAGAGGAAACTAAAAAAATATGTGATACTTTAGTTAGAATAAAATTTTAAATAATTATATGTAATGCTGTATATATAAAGAAATATAAAATTATTATATTTCCTATTTAAAGAATAAATTTTTAAAATAATAAAAAAAGGTTAGGAATATCATCTAGATGATCAAAAGTGTGAAGATATGATAAACAGAGTACATTCTAATGGGTTGACAGTATTTTCAACGATTCTTACATACATATACATTACACATACATAATAATTATTCTGGATACACAACAAAAAAAGTATTCTTTTCAATTGTCATTTTACACTTCAATGTTCAGAATAATTATTTTCAATTAAATAAGCGTATACAAGAACAGATATCAATAAGACATCATTTACAATGCATTTCAAATAATATAACCGGTCAGTAAGATCAAGCGGTTTGAAACTAAAAAAGTAGAACAAATGATTTAATATTTTTTATGCTTATAGCGTTAAAAACCACACATATTTTTTTTAAACGTCTAATGATTTCGATACTGTATTATATCTTCATCAGGACGATCGGACAATAACTTCCATAAGTTTAATTTGTAAGGAAAAAAGGCAAACAGTGTTAATGATCGCAAAATTATACGTCTTTCTCAAAATTCACAAAGGAAACAGCCCCATCAGATCAGCAGTATCCCAATGTAATGCAATTCCCCAACATTCAAAATAACTTCAATCATTACAAAAATATTAAATAACTCCAACGTATTTAAACCAAAGTATACAATTAAAATTTCATGTAGTCAAGACCTTAAAAGATATTGAATGAAAAGTTAGTATCATTTGATATTGCAAGATCATTCATTAATGTTCCCATTCAGGAAAGCAAAACACTAATTTTAGATATACTAAAAACACCAGATTTGTCGGAAGGTCTAAATGATTTATCTCTTTTATAAAACCTTGTCTCAATCAAAATATAATAAAATAGTTGTATTATGCTGTACCCATTGATAAACCTTATAAGCAAATATAAGGTTTATCGATGGGTGCATGTGAGGCAATCCAAATCCTTGCAATATTCAAAAAATTCTAAAACAAATAATTGAAAATCAATTTGATAAAGAAATTTATAACATCTAACGCCGATATCTCAAAACTGCATTTTTCACTTAATACACTAAAGTACTCATGGTTCGATATTATTATGCACATTATTTTTACATTTCTAATAATATTTTACAAAGTCCACTGTCTGTGAAGCCTCTTTGTCGATGCTTACATCTGCATGGATTTTTAAGAATGCTGCTACAGACCGGTTAGGCAGCAACGCTTTCTTTCTTCTTCTTCTTGATTTTAACCTTAAAAATAATACAATCTGTTAAATTTGACAACGCTGGAAAATGACAGATGAGTGTGTCCATTTTTAACTAAATTTTATTAACAATTAAATTAAATTAATGGGTATTAACAATTAAATTAAATTAACAAGTGTGGGAGAGTGTGTCCATCTTTAATTAAATTTTATTAACATAAACATACTTTAACTAAATTATTTAAATTTATTTTATTCATGTTGTAAACATTTATTAATGTATGTATTGTGTATTAAAAAAAATACAACACAAGCAATCATTGTTTAAAAAATATTTAGTTATAGATTATAGTTGTATATTCTTACCCTCATCTCCTTTGCTGGAGCTGGGTTCTGAGGATTCCATTGAGATATTCATCCGTCACACCAATATTCATCTCCTTGGACTTGAATCTGTAGACATAATAATTTTACTTATCATTTACACATGTCAGTGGGAAGTTCTGTTCTTTCTAAAACCAGCAGTGAAATAATAATAACTCTTAATTAATAATTGTATGCATGTTATACAAAGATAATGATGTAATAATAATTAACCATAATTTTTTTTTGTATTTTAATCATACGGAAAACTTGGACAAATGAGTCAACAGTATTGAGATTTTATGGGAAACATAGCCTGTAAATTTATAGGAAACAAGATTTTGGAAGGGATAAAATAATACATAAAATCTAGAATTCGGTTAATTTTAAATTAGTAATCCTCTGTGACTACATTCAAAACAATTTTTTGGATATTGCTGCCTTCGCTTTTATACCCTATGTAAATTAGTTTTCCTTTGTAAAATAACTTTTTCTAATAAACTTTCAAACACAATTATAATAAAACATTCCAAATATAATTAATATAAATATAAAATACAATCACTCACGTGTATTTTCGGTTTCAGTATGACAGTTCAAAAGGACGATAAAATATTTCGTTTTTGTAGCAGATATCCTTTGTGAAATGTCAATATTCAGTTTCATATCGAAACAAACATATTATCAGAGGATGTCAATGTCGGAGGCGGTGACGTGGTAGCGGGATTGTAAAAAAATAAACAAGCAAAATCGCCACAAAATAAAGACATATTTGATTTGAAAAATTAAAATGGCGTCGCAAATTGTGAACCACAGAATATTTGTGAACAGTGTAACCAATTTGAACATTTTGCGAAACCAACATTAATACCACTACAATAATTGTTAAAATAGTTGGCAAGGGTAGGTAAGTACTGACACCAAATTAGAACCGCCGAAAAATGAAATTTAAAAAAATTCCCATAAAAGAATTGATGCCATTATAACGGAATCGAAACTTTATGGATAGAGTGCGCAGGCCCTGGCCTTAATCTATTGTAATATCTGGCAGTCGCAGATCGCTATGTCATGTCCCACGTTTTGACGTTTTGTTTATGGATTAGAGATGGGTATTTTAGTTCAGTTAATTGAACTGTCGTTCACCGAGTCGTTCTGTCAAGTGAACTGTTCACTTCGAATAGTTTAGTCGTTCATTTGATTTTTTGATTTTCAATAGCGAACAGCATTTTTTATCTACATCAACCTATTCACTTTCCTTTTCAAGTTCAAACCTGTTCATTTTCCTTTCAAAGCAAAGTCTAAATTAAATTAATGAACGATACCTGGTTTAATAAGTGAACTATATCGTCCTTTTAGAGGTAAAAATCAATAACCGAAATATTGGCCAGAAATGAGTTACGAATACAAACATTCAAATTTTTTCCATCTCTATTCCAGGTAAAAATCAGTAAGTGAATATTCTTTATTAGTTGTAAAACTCATAATTTGAACATTTTCAATTATTTGCATATTACATGTTAAATGTTTGAACTTTAAATCTCATAATATCAAAAGTATTCCAATGTCACAATGAGTAGTTCCAAGTGTTTTGAATTTCCACTTCTAAAGGGACGATACATAGACGTACGATAAGTATAGACTAGCCACTAAAAAACAAATTTGAGACATGTAGTCTCTACTGCCTTCTATTTCGTATTAAATGTAAGAGAAAATGTACGTCAGAAAGAGGTTAAAAGTATTTTCATAACCACGTACCTATAAGAAAGGACAATAAAACATAATTTTGTAGAACGAATGCGTATGAAGTTGTAGCTAATCGCAGTGTTTACTTTTTGCCTCTTGCGCTTTTTTCCTCAACAATTTAAGAAATCCAACTTGAAATGTGTTTGTTTGTTGTATTAATCGTTGTTATGCTTCATCACATAATAAAGAAGAGGATATAACCTTTCACTATTTCAATGATTTGTAGAGAAATTCAGACCGACTTCAGAGTACGGAGATTTCTGTATTTTCTACGTTGGTAGTCTACGATATTTACTCTTTCTTTCTTATAGCGCAGCTAACCAACTCCCGCGATGAGCATCTATGTACACAGTAATTCGTGTTATAGTTCTGTGTAGTGAATATATTGGTTTGTAACTAGTCCATATTTATTTGAAAGGTTTATTTAGATAGGTTTGTTTGATTTGATAATTCTGAAAACATATTAATTATCTCAGATTGCACGATTTAGACCCACGCCGTGCAAACGGGTTTCCCGCGGAACATCGGACCTTCCTCCTTCTCTTAAATATTCCCTTTGCAAACTTAAGACTCTTTAATGTTTTTATCTTATTGAATTGATGGACCGCCCTATACACGGCCCAGCACGGAGATCGCTATTAGAGAAAAAAATGTCAACCAGGCGACGTATGAGTAGAGCCAATATGTCAGCATAAGCTCATAAAACGGTCCTGGGAAAGTGGTGGGTACCCTTGACTTTGACTTTGATCTCGTTGCCAGCAGAGTACCGGGTCACAAAGGACCCCTTGCTCTTTCATCATTATGTGAGGTAAGGGATTAATTTACCTCACTTGCGGGGGTTTGGGGGGGGATTGTTACTGCGAAGATGGTGCAGGAGGGGGATCCCGGGGGTTGGGGTCCCGCAGGAGGACCATTTTGGGTCTCCTGAATTTTCTTGGGATGTTCTCGTCTTAGGCCCGGTTGTTTCAAGTTGGATCAAAGTAAGCGTTCTTTTAAAGCATAGATTTTTACGTTCTCCACCAATCAGACGATCCGTTTTCGTAAAAATCTATGCTCTGATCGACCGCTTACTTTGATCGAACTTGAAACAACCGGGCCTTAGCGCGACAGAGTGTTTGTGGAGGGATTTTGGTGGGTTGGGATGCCTGCATAGAATCGTTCGGCGGTTTGTCTAATGAATTCTATTACGGGAGGAATACCTGAGTCGTGGTGTACCCAATCACTAGTCTATATTTATAATGCATCTGTGGGACGACGTAATTCGTTCGTTCTGTAAAGTGAACTGTTTTAAACGAGCGACCATCTCTATTACGGGTCATAGATAATAGACAATACTCACACGCGCGAACCATAGAAAAGTATAGCGCGAAGTTTCCTGACAGATAAACAAAGCCGTCCCGCCGTAAACATGGGCTTCAACCTGATAGAGCTGTACGAGTTGTGCCAGGACAGGCACGCCCTGCTGGAAAAGCTGCGCGCGTGGGAGCTGATACCGCGCGACGGCGAGTACAAGTGCCCCGCGTGCAGGGGCACCCTGAAGCTGCAGACCAGCGAGGGGCGCATCGATGGCTTCCTCTGGGTCTGCGCCAATCGAAGGGACGCCAGGACCCGGCGGCTGCAGTGCCAGGGGGAGGTCGAGTTTCGGCAAGACACGCTGTTTTTCCGCTCCAGGCTGAAGATATTTCAAGTTTTGGCCATCGCCCACCTGTGGGCGCACGGCCTGCCGCCGCCGGTCGTGGCGGCCCAGGCGCGGGTGCTCCAGGCGACGGCCGCGGGCTGGATCGCGCTCTTCGGGGACGTGCTGCTGGACACGCTCGCGGCGGGCAAGGCCAGGGTCGGCGGGCGGGGAGAGGTCGTGGAGGTCTTGGAGTCGAAGTCGGGGGACGGCGAGCTGATGTTCGGCTGCCGGGAGCGCGGCGGGGAGAGAGCCGTCATGGTGCGCGCTCGAGAGCGGTGAGTGTCTGAAGCCGTGTATTCGCCAGGGGACAAATAGCGCGACATCTGCGCTCGTGTTTCGGGGACAATGACGCGGTCATTTGACGTGTTCACACCGGGACTCGCACATCACATGTAGGGACACGAAAAAAGTATCGATACTTTGTGGTATCGAGTACTTTTCTTTCGATACCCGATACTTTTACTCAATGAGTACTTTTTGGCAAGTAGCGATACCTTTTTTGTCGACCTTTTTTTGGGTATCTTTTTCATTTTATTTTTAACGACCTTTTTTTGGGTACCTTTTTCATTTTTTTCTTGGCGACCTTCTTTTTTTTTGGTCATCGATATATTTTTCTATGATATTTTCCCGATGTACTCGATACTTTGGAGTATCGATACTTTTACGAGTACGATACTTTATTTCCGATACTACTCGTGAGTACAGTATCGATACTGTCGCGGAAATGTCGCCCGATGAGGTTATGATGATTAGCGCTGCGCATCTATTTATTACTCCCTTTATATTAACTCGTGGCGTCTGCTTGCTTGACGAAAAAACTTTGGATCGATTTTTAACCCTTTTCCCGTGATCCAATCGAGCTGAAACTTTGCAAGCAGACTCGTGGCGACGATCAAGAAGATCTATCAAATTTTTGTTAAAAAAAATAAATTATCGTATAATTTTGGTTTTTTCATACAATTCAGTAAGTTATATGGAGATTCCGACGCATATGGTAGACACGAAACCCCAAAATGAGAAAGGGAGTATTTTAAAAACATGATTTTTATGGGTTACTTTTTTCTAACGAGTTTATAGAAAACGTACGAGCAGAAAAAGGTGGTGGGTGCGAAACTATTTACTGCAAAGAGAAAGAAGGATGGATATTCTATGCGATCTTCGAATGTCTGACGGATCCTTTGTCAATTTCACTCGAATGACAACAACTGATTTTGAAAATTTATTACAAATGATCGGGCCTTCCATAGCCAAGCAAGACACAATATTACTGAACGCTGTTGGCCCTCACATCAGACTTGCAATTACGGCTCAATTAGAGCTCGATCAATTGGATAACAATCTCGTTTCCCCATACTAATGTCATGTTGAGTGGTATACAGTTACAGCGCACGCGCATTCACTTGTAAACATGCCACGTGGTCCTGACGCGCGGCGCGATGCCGCGGTGAGCTCGCTCGGGAACCGTGCGCAAGGCGACGTTGCCGCGGCACGTAGAAATGCCGCGCTATGTTGCGCGCCACGTCGCGGAATAGATGTTGAGGGATAATTTGTCCCCTAGTGGCTTAATCGTGCTGGTTATTTGGGAATAAGTTAGGAATGCTTGGGAAACGCTGATTTTGTTCATTTTTTTCCCCGGTGTGATGAAGGAGGCTTTTGAAGATGGCTGACCAAGACAGCCAAGTGATTCAAGTCTAACCTAACCTAACTTTACCTAACCTAACTTAACCTAACCTAACCTAACCAAACATCGCAAAATAATCAATATCCAATATTCAGCCATGCGGTTAAACCTTGCGCTCAATGACTTGGCTAGTTGTCCTTCAGCCATTTAACTGGATGCTGGCGTAATGAACGGCCTAGGCGTCCAATTATCCGGCTAATTTAATCCGATGGCTGCGACATATATACGCAATGAAATTGAGTATTTCACTATATTGTTGAATTTGCTAATAACAAAATGGAAGATAATTTTTGTTTAAATAATAAGTATTAAATAAGATGTTACATCTTCCTCAAACGCGACAAAATAATTTTGTGGTGACATTATTAATGTAATTAATAGAAATAAACTTAGTTTTCACCACTTTTGTATTGAAAATATCAACATCTTGCAGAGCCCATGGCCCCTTCGTCAGGATACAATTGTATTGATTGTATTGTATATTACACTTTAAAGTTTTGAAAAATGTACCGTATAAATGCGTAAATTATAGACAACGTACAAGGTTTACATGATAAATTTATATTTATAGACGAAATAAATATGATGAATATTGAATGTAGGTACTTTTTGTATTTTGTTGATAGTTTTTTTAGTTATTTATTACATGTTTTCGATATGGTTATTAGGTTTGGTTAGGTTAGGTTATTAGGTTTGGTTAGGTTAGGTTATTGGGTTTGGTTAGGTTAGGTTATTGGGATTGGTTAGGTTAGGTTATTCGGTTTGGTTTGTTTAATTCAGTTTAAGATTACTTTTGTTACAAGAAAAACAAAATTCATATTGCGTAATATTTATTATTCTTTATGGTTTACGCTTTTTCTTTTATATATGTACCTTTTCGGTGGTTCTTAGAGTAATTGACCGACATTCAAAATGTATGGTAAAATTTTCGTAACTTTAAAGTGTAATATCTTATTTATTACTTATTATTTAAGCGTTAACTATCTTTCATTTTGTAACCAAGACATTAATTTATGTAGTGAAATACTCATTTTCATTGTATATACAATGGTACCATGATCTTGTATTATGCCTTTCTAATATTCAATATGTTACTGTACTGATAATTCGATTAACAGAAAAAGTCATAAATATTGAAAAAATGCAAATATTGAAAAATTACACTACAGTACGTTTCCGTGAATATATCGACCATATCTGTAAATCTCATTTATTAATTGAATAACATTTATCATCCATTTTTTAATTGCCCCTAATTAATAAATGAGACTTACAGCCAAGGTAATGTACGAGGCCGCTGTAGCGTAATTGGTTAACGTGCCTGCCCCGGATAGGAGGAGTTCCGGGTTCGAATCCCGGCAGCAGCCAAATATTTTTTCGTTGGTTTGATTTTTTTGTGTATCTTTGTAATTGATTAATAAATTTGGTTATAAATTTTTTACCTTGTATTAGACGTGTCGGAGATTGAAGACATACTATTAAATCAAATCTCTTTTCTTCTAGCGGACGTGACACGCTGCTGCCGGTCCTCAGAGATTGGATAGAAGAAGGCACGACGGTGGTGTCGAGCTTCTTTAAAGAGCACGACTGTCTCGCTGCGGAGGAATACGAGAGCCTGAGAGTCGCTCGCAACCTGCGCTATAAAGATCTAGAGCCGGGCCCTCGCAACCACTTCAAGCGCTACAAGTTGGACGTGCCCGTTAACCTGGCCTTTTACATTTTCAACAAACGGTGCGGGGAGATGAAGTTGGACATCACCGATGAATTGCTTCGGCTGGCTGGTCAAATGTACAATCCGATTAAGCGAAGACAAGCGGAAGACGGCACAGTGGATGCGGAAGACGGCACGGTGGACGCGGAAGACGGCACCATAGACGCGGTAGACGGCACCATAAACGCGGAAGACAGCATGGTAGATGCGGAAGATGGCATGGTAGACACGGAAGACGGCACCATAGACAGGGAAGACAGCATGGTAGACAGCACAGTAGACGCGGAAGATGGCACGGTAGACACGGAAGACGGCATTATAGACGCGGAAGACAGCATGGTAGGTGCGGAAGATGGCACGGTAGATGTGGAAGACAGCATAATAGACGCCGAAGATGGCATGGAAGACGCAGAAGATGGCATGGAAGACGCAGAAGACGGCACGGAGGACGTGGAAGACGACACTGTAGACGACACAGTAGACATGGAAAACGGCACAGTAGACACGGAAGACGGCACGGTAGACATGGAAGCCCCCCTGTTAACCGAGTGAGTATGTTACGAACAATCGGAAAGCTCTAAAACGTAAACAAACATTAAACTAAGATATATTGTAGATGTCTCGCAGAGACGAAATTTTTTTTTTTTTTACGGGAATGCAGGTATGCAAGTCTTTGGGTGTTCATAGGGCTTGCGACCTATCGTACGGCTGGCTTAAGTGATCACTTTACACTAAGTAGTGTTCATCAATTTCACCCGTGATAGAATACCGCATCTATCAAATTTTTGGAACTTGAAGCTTTTTTTAAATTTTTACATATGATTTCTTTTAAAACAATGATAACTAGCAAATATTAACAATCAAATTATTATTATATGTTATACCTCACCAAAAAGAATTAAGATTCTTGTGTGTGGTGAGGGATAATCACTTACAATCATATTGGTAGCGTCATCTAATTTAACACACAATGAGAATTAGGCAATATACTATTTATCTAATATATCAAAAATGAACATAAAACCATTTGTGTTTCACCGCTGTCGCTTATATTTACTTACATATAACTTGGTTGTTATTGGTTTTGTTTTAGAACGTACGCTAGCTTGTGATAACTACGTGCGGCTGTCAATACTGCTGCGCGGCCGCGTACGTTGCTCATGACTCATGAGTACAGGAATCCGGTGAAAGATTTACCTTTACATGATTCTTTTTTTTGTTCCAGAGAGTTCTTCGACCAGTTCTACATGCGCGCTATAACCATTGGAGCAGTGGACCAATATGTTTAGAAGCGCTGGACCGGTCCGTCTATGGTGAGGTGAGCAGCGTAAATACCTTTGGTCCATGGATCGGTAGGAAACATGAGTGATGATGAATGTATCAAATTTTAATTAATCTCCCGGAGTGCATATTCATAGCATTCAAATATATGAAATGAAGAACTGGCCTGTACGACACAGTATGACAAATTTCATCAGGAGGATCAAATGCATGTTACCTACCGAAGAAGATGAAAATTAAATTGATTTTATAAATCACAACGGAGAAATAATGCGATTCGATGGTTTTGATGAAATAAAAAAAGATTTTTTCTGAAAAATGTAAATACAGAAGGAGTAACTGCACGATTGTATCAGTAAAAATGCTTGGTATCGGTCTTGCTGTCTTCGTAATGACGTTTCAAAAGTTCTGTGCATCTAGAAAATCCGTAGCTCACGTCTTTCTAGCAGGACAGCTACGGAGATGCGGAGGAAGGCAGAAACTCGCAAGGCGTGCGAGAGACGTGTGCCGAGAAGTGGAAGACGTTGACATATTTACAGGCACATTGCTCCGGATGAGGTAGTCGGCTGAAGTGTACACGCAGGCGGTCAGGATAATGTAGAATCACGTCTGGTGAAGTCCTTCGAAGTTGATTTACATCAGAAGTTTGTAAATCTCCGGACAACGTCCGTTTTTCCCTTTTCCCGAATTCGCAAAAGAAAACTCCGATGATAATTGAATAGAATACGTTGAAACCAAATTAATTAATCAATTTGAAAGACACGCAGAAAAATCAAAACACGAAAAAATGTTTGGCTGCTACCGGGATTCAAACCGGATTGGATAACGCGCCTGCCCCGGATGGGAGGATATCCGTGGTTCGAATCCCGGTAGCAGCCAAATATTTTTTCGTGGATTAGATATTTCTGTATGTCTTTCTAATTGATTAATTAATCTGGATATGAATTTCACAGAACTTTGTTCTGAAAAAATTTCAACTTCACAATAAGAATGTGCTCTTGAATATAATACGTTGAGTTCATCCATCAAGCGTTGGCTGAATTTTTTTATGCTGATCTATCTGTATAGGTCTAATCACAGTCAGGCATACGCGGTGCGTCTCGTAGCTAGTAGCAAAAACTCCAGGAGACTCTTAGTTTTGAATAAAAAAATTCTTTATGCTTTGGGTGAAATGTCGACAGATATGCGACATCAAGGTTTTTTCATTTTTTCTCAACATATCTGACTTATTATTTTAATTTTCTGTTGGACCATCACTGCAGTAACTTGTATGTGGGGTATAAAAGCAAAGGCAGCAATATCCAAAAAAAAATTGAATGCAGTCATCGAGGATTCTTCTTCTTCAGCCTTCATCTTTCTACTGTTGCTGGATATGGGCCTCTTCCACACCCTCCCATCCTTCCTTGTTGTTTGCTAGTTGTAGCCATTCCTTTCCCCCCACAGCGGCTGTATCGTCGGCCCATCTCTTTTGAGGTCTTCCGACGCCTCTTTTATTCTCCCAAGGTCTCCACTTCAGAACTCTGGGAGGCCTCTTATAGCACCCTGTCTTGCAACATGCCCTGCCCATTGCCATTTTAGCATCGAGGATCACTAATTTACAATGAATAATTTATACTGAATTGGAGATTTTTTAGGAAAAATAGCCTATACATTTACAGGAAACGTGATTTTGGATGGGATAGATAAATAAAATCTAGAATTCAGTATATTTTAAATTAGTAATCCTCGTCGAATGCATTCAAAACATTTTTTCTTAATTATTTGTATATTGCTCCCATCGCCTTTATACCCCACATATGAAATATTGAAAATTAATTCGCTTTGATATAAGTCAAATAGAATGATTCTTTTTATCATTTCATTTGACTTATATTGCAGTGATAGTCGAACGTTTTACAGAAAATAAGTCAGAAATATTAGAAAGAAAAATTGCCAAATAATAAATCAATATCTCCGTAACTGTCGATATTTCATCCAAAGTGTTAAGAATATTTTGCATTTGAAATCGAATGAAAAAGACATCCATGAAGTTTTTGCTACTAGCTGTGAGACACCCTTTTAATGGATATTTTACTATGGGTTGCTGTTGCAACCGTTAGGCGAGGATCTGGATGAATTCATCGCTGTAAAAATACTCAACTTTGGCGTAAATAATGACATTAAATATTTAATCAATAGTAGGGCAGTAAAATAAAGGTGGCGACTGACGTGAGCATTTGCTCGATGTGAATATTCTGCGATTTATGTGATCAAATGCTCATGACGTCTGATCTTCGCGACGAATGTACGCTCCATCCCCAGCAGTCGTACTCCAAATGGCGGATGCAGAGATAGTGCGTGCTGCGTTCCTTACAATCCGTTATTGCTATTTAAAGAAGAAAAGAAAGGCTGGGTGGAGCGCGCTTGGATGCTCGCCGCTCATTATCGAGCTGCTCGCCGCTCGTTATCGAGCTGCTCGGCTCGCTGCGCTGACGTGCCGAATATTCGACTTGTGTCCTCGTGTCAGTCGCCACCTTCAGGGTTAATCACCTTCGCAGCAGCACGCAATGAGCCCTCGGAGATGATGAAGTGTGGAGACATTGACGAGGTTAAACCTACAGAACTTGTTGATGTAAGTTAATTTACATTTCAATTAACGCATGAAATAAAATAGTCAGCGTTTTATTAATACATGTGTAATTATTTTTCAAAGGTATAAAAATAAAATTGTTATATTTTGTTTACGTTGTGTTTTTTTGTGTTTTCCCCACAGCCCAAAAAAATACACAGGGTATATAATTGCTAGTAACAAAAACTTTACATGTGGATTTCTTTCTGCCTTTATAAAGAGTCGAAAATGTTCAAGCAACCATGTCCCAATATCAGTAGTTGCGGAGTAGCAATTTGAAAGTTAGCATTTTTTTTCAATATTTCTGACTTATTTTTTGCAAAAGTTGAACTGTTATTACAGTAACTTGTATTGATTATGAAAAATTCATTCCCTTTAATACAAGTCAAATAAAATGATAAGAACATTGCAAATAATGAAAATAGAATTTTTTGACAAGGTTTTTATTATGTATTTTATTTGAGTTTGTATTAAAGCAAATGGATATGTTACTGTAATGATAGTTCAACTTTTTGCAAAGAATAAGCCAGAACTTTTTAAAAAAATTTTTTCTTAAAGTCGCAAGATGCAAATATGAAAAATATAGTTATTTGCCATCTGATTTATGTTCAGGGAACAATGGGTTAATTTTGTAGTAGATAAAACAAAATATCGTTTAGTTCATTTATTAGGCAAACAATTTATGTATTATTTGACAAAAATGTGCGTATATTTATTTCACATCTAGTTCACGATACTTCGGGCGATTGCATAATATGAATCAAAAATATTAAGCAAACCATTTAAGCGTTATTTGACAAAAATGTGCATTTCGTTTCACATCTAGTTTTCATAGTCTAATAATTCTGAATCAAAAGTATTGTTACATTTTGAAAAATATTACTCGGATGAGCTACTTCTGACATATATTCTGTAATGTGTATCGTATGTTATAATTTCATTCGCTTTAATGAGCCTGGGGCCGCGTCGCATATATCCGACGGAGCGCGACTGTCCCCAGGGGCCGCGTCGGATATATCCGACAGGCACAAAATAAATTATTTATCGACGGCCGCGTATCGAATTTGAAAAATGTAATTTTTTCCCAATAGAGAAATCCTGTTGTGACCTGTCGTTCCATTTTCAATTCAAAAACATCACGGATTATATTTTAAATCAACAATCAAAACAGAAGTTTTTCTGCCGTCAAAATCGTATAGAATTGTCATAGATGGCGCCACGATCGCGTGTTGTGCAATCGAAATTCAAACATTCCATCGTCAAGGTCACGCGCAATGTGCGCGGGAAATACGATTTATTTTTTTCGATTTTCGATTTATTTGTACACGTATATACAAATATATACGATATGTTTTGCGATATTTGTCAGTTTTTGTTGGTTTATGATTCAATTGAATACTAATAGTGATTTATTAACAAAAATACACGCAATTTTGTTGCGTTTATTTGAAATATGTGTGTGTGTGAAAGTGTATCATATTTATGTGTTATGAGTGCGATGTCCCGTCGTGTGCCGCGCCGTGCAACAAAATATATCACACAGAAGAAGATTATTATTATTAATAGTAGTGTTGTCTCTAATAAACAAATAAAAAATTATTATTATTTTTCAGAAAATGTTGCGCTGGCAACATTATGGAAATTCAAAAAAAGATTTTTTTTTTTACTTAAATGATAAAAAAATCATTGCATTTCGACACTTACGATAAAATAATATGAATGTGTGTGTTTTTTTTTAATTTACGCATGTTTTCATGGTTTTTTCGTAAAAAGAAAAATCACAAAAAATTCAGAAAATTTACGGCCCTTGCCTATATTTTGCTTTGGAATTTTTAGGCCCTCAACAAGTTAATACAAATCAAACAGAATGATTTAAACCCATCTCAAATCAGAATTTAATGCCGGCGCCACACCACGTGCGACTTTCGCCGCGTCTCTTCGGTCGTGGAATGCCCACACATTTCTTTTTACACAATATGCGCTTATCAAGCGCACTACGCGGATGATCGGTCGACCCATTCGCGTTGCCAATTTTACGCAGAGGAAGATACGCTCAGTGTGGCACCGGCCTAAGGGTAAGAACATTGAAACATTGTGGATGGATTGAATCTAAAACAGCATACAGTAAAACAACGTTTATTCGAAATTTTCAATACCCAAAAGTCCCTTTGAAATAATTTTTAGCCCCTTGCCCATAAATCAATACATCATATTTACATATTTCAATTTTTTTTTGATAATTGGCCAATTTGAAAAAAATATTTCAATTTTTTTTGCAAATGAGAACTAAAAATATGTCAATATTGGGTACTCATGTAGAAATGATTATTAGCTTGATAAATATTACGTTTTCAAAATATTTTCTTGAAATATGCAAAAAATACGGACGTTTTTCAAAAAATTATTGGCTTTTTCAATAATTTAATTTTTAATCACGGGCAATTACGTCACGATTTTTATTTACCTTGGGTTAAAAATTAACCATAATTAAAAATAATTTTTTGTTAGGTCACTTGAATTAACCATGTTCTACTGTATACTGCGGGCATGATATATCATTGCATGTTACTGACATATCATTCGGCACATGTCGTTTTTTGTGCAGTTATAATTGTATGGGTATGCCTACATGCTTGAAACTTTACTCTTGCTTCTCGGAGATTTGTCGTAAAGATGCATTGTCCATCATTCTAATCCGACAACAGGCCGCATCTGACCTTTCATGTGTGTAATCCATGCCGAGATCGTGAATGCATAACATGTTTTTCAAAATCACAAAGTTCATATAACTTCTTAACCGTCGCATTTGGGACGACCCTATTAGGCTTGCTGGTGATGTCCCTAGCGCTCTGTTCGGACTATTGCCTCTGGTACATCCTAATATACTTTCTTACTCAAAATACTTATTTTTATTTGTTTTATCTATTTGTCAATGTCCTTCAGGGCTTTTACAAACGATACGGTAAAAAATGTTAATTAATGAATACTTTTAACAATACATAGTGATTGTCCATGAAATACAAACTAGAAAATATAATAATATAAAGTGGAAAGCATATATATAGCAGTAGCACAGTATTAAAAGATAAATAAAATATAAAGTAAAAGGCAATTATATAGTAAAAACAAAAGCTTAAAGAAAGCGTAATATAATAAAAAATAAATCATATAAAGTAGAAAGCTAAATCACAAGTTTAGTAAAAGAGAATATAATATTTTTTTTACATAACAGTTAGTTATCTATCCCATCAATAGAGTCCACTTTCATAAGTCCAATCTGACGAATACTAGTAATCTTTCAATTCACCTTTTAAAATATGTTTGAATATTATAAAGTTGGTGACAAAAATGTCAAGTTGCTTGTATCTGTTTGCTAGTCTAGGAAAACGTAGTTGGTAGCTGCAGTTTCCAAGGCAAAACCCGCATGTCTTCTAGTTACACGGGATGGGACACGCAAGCAGATACGTTCTAGTAGCTGAGGACAGTCGATGGTTCCGTTTATTAATTTGTGTGAAAAGAGAAAGTCCGTCACCATTCTTCTAGGCTCTAGTTTATCGAGAAAGCTAGAAGATCTAAGAATGTTGTAATTAAAGAAATCCAAGAAACTTATTTTGCACCCTCTTTATATTACTCTTGTGAACTGTATAATGAGGGCTCCATATAAGTGTATTAAATTTTAGTATAGTTCGGTGTTATATTTTTGCCATTCTCTTATATGGGGTGGAAGCATGGACACGCAACCAAGAACTAATCCGCATAGTCAAGGCTTTTGAGATGTGGATCTATAGACGCATATTGACAGTTTCCTGGGTGGACAGAGTGTGACGAAGTCCTCCGGCTTATGGAATAAGACCGAGAAGTGCTGCGGAGTATCAAGACAAGAAAGCTGAAGTATCACAGACATATTGTGAGGGGACCAAAATACAGTCTAAACCAACTCATCGTCCAGGGGAATATGAGTGGCGAACGTACCCTCATGGCTGCGTAACTTGAGGGGCTGGTACAAGTGTATCGCTGCTGAGTTGTTCCGCGCGGCGGTAAATAAAATCGTAATCGCCAGAATGATCGCCGACCTCCGATAGGAGATGACACGACAAGAAAAAAATTGGTTGAATCAAGGTCTTAAATAATAATACGAATGTTCAATTTTTTTTAATTCTTTGCTTAACCTAAGCAAGAAACCTAAAGTTCTTAATTCTCTATCAACTGTGGAATTGATATGGGGGACTAGAGAAAATTTTTTGTCAACAATTACGCCTAAATCTCTTATTTCATCTACCACACTCCAAACTTTTCCATCAACTTTGTAATTATTGTGTACTACTGTTCTTGTTATGGTGTACTGATTGTTTGGACAACATTAAAACATCTGTATCGAAGTAAGAATAAGAGATGCAAAACTAACTCAAAATCAAGAAAGACAGGTCTGAGACGAATCCTCCAATTTTTTGGACATCTTACCGAAGATCATAGAACAGAAGATAGCCTGGATGCGCTGGGCCACGTCACTAGGCTCGAAGAGAAAGGTAACAAACCGTTGACCAAGTAGAAAAGCTGCAACACTTCTCTGGTGACAGCGCTAAGTTGGCAGGATGCCGGGATAGACGGAGGAATCCTCATTCATGAGGGACCCACCTATACGACATAGTGAGACACAAATAAATATGTGAAAATTCAGCGAGATATACAATTCAACATTCGTCTTCCGTTGCAGTTTATGCGACCGTCGATGTATCTGTGGTAGATTACCTCGCCGATGAAAACAATTACGCTGACTCCAAACATGCAAGCTATGAAGATATAAAAATTAACAAAGTAGTTCATTGTGAGCGCCGAAGGTCCGGACTCCTGCCTGCCAAGGGGTACGTCGTAGTCTTTGAACATCTTGTCCACCACGCCTGCCATGGTCAACTGATTCACCTTTTTCCTCAAGTACTTGGAGAACCAGTCGGAGTAGAAAGCGTGCACGTACACCGCCGAGGAAACGACCACCTCTGGGATGAAATAGTATTCGGAATTCGGGTGCTCCTTCAGGATCCTTGCGGCATGCCTGTAGCTCAGCAGGACCGCCCACTGTTCTGAGCTGCTGATCTTTTCACCGACGTGCCTGGCGAACGAACAGTTTACTGAGCCTCGCTGCTTCAGAGTGAAATGAACCTCAATCGATCTCTGTCTGTTGAAATTTACGTTTTTGTGAGAGCTTAACGCCATGTCCAGTATCTCGTTGGTCGGTACTACGATTGGGATGTTCGACGACAGCAGTTCCTCTTGGGTCCTGAACCTCGTTTCTGACGGAAAGGACAGCAGGTTGTACAGTTTCACGGAGTAGCACACGATTAAGGTGGACGAGGAGACAGTCCACGAGAAGAACAGCAGCCGGAGCACCCTTCGCCGCGGCTGCCGAGGGATGGACACTCCGAGAAGGATGGACCACGCGGACAGCAGCAGGGCCTGCGTGGAGAACCAGCGCCCCAGGTACATTTCGGAGAGCGACATGGCTATCAATATGACACAAGCGACGATGACTGCCTTCCAGATCATGCTGAAGTTGATGACCTTCCTTCCCGGATTGACAATCAGCCACACGACTTCTTGGTTTCCGAAATAAGCCCTGGCATTTTGAGGCTCGTGTGTGACTACTTTAAAATCATCTACAAAAACTAAGCGGTAATCTTCCATTTGGTAGCTAGAGTTTTTCTTCTGTTTTTCATATTCCTTCTCAAGCAGCATCATTCTCAATTTTATGTTTTTCATCTCACACAGGGATGCAACTATTTTCCACACTGGGTGAGACTTGAAGTAACTGATCTGAACATCGCTTGATTCACCAGAAAGAAACGGAATCATAAGAGCTATATTGATGACACATTGGATTTTGCGGGATTTTGGTGGTTTCCGGGATATTTCGTTCAGATTATTCCGGATGAAACTTTTCCTGTATACAGAACGCTCAGCGTAGTTCATAACGCAATCCGAGTATATGTTATAGTTCCGTATTTCATTACGCCTCTCCGCATCAATGATTATAACACAATTTCTCACATTCAATTTTATGTGGCTCTGCGGGTCTGTCATCAACACAAGGAAGGAGTCATCGTACATGGGCATACGGAGATCTCCGTTTGACGATTTCACCAGAAGGATTATATCCGAACTAAACGCTTCTTTGTTTATTAAGACATTGACATTTTCTACGAAACTTTGATATGTATAGCGGTAGGTTGACTTGTTCGTGGGAACGTCCATATCTCTCGTCATGTCCGCTGTTCCTGGAATATCTGCTTCAGGATTGGACAACGTTATAATCAAGACACTCCTTAGTTTGGCATGTTCACGAAAATGCTTGCTCATCAGTAATTCTGCTTCTACGTACGGTTTATGAACCTTGTTTAGAATGAGCGAGGAATCAGCCCGGACCGTTTGCATCAGAACGACTAATAGGACCAGCACTGAAAGCGACTTCATGCTGCAGTAGGTCTAGCGAGGGTGTCGGAGAGAGGAGAGGAAGCATTACGCGGCTTTTGCAGTGGTACTCATGTTTTATACGGCCATCAAGACCAAGAGCAAGAAAACAGTGCTCGAATTGTATACTTTATATTTTATTTTATCTAGTGTAAATATATATGCAGGGTTATTTGGAAAACATTGATAACCTCGCGGGACTATGTTCCCGCCTTGATTATGAGTCAAAAATGTTCAAGCAGCCACGACCTAATATCAATAGTTATGGAGATACGCGACATCAAAGTTTGCATTTTTTTTCAATATTTCTGACTTGTTTTTCACAAAGCGTTGAACTATCATTACAGTAACTTATATCGATTACGAAAAATTAATTTGTTTCAATACAAGTTAAATATAATGATAAAAATCCTGCAGAAATTCTAATTGGAATGTTTTCCAATTGAAATCGGAAGGTTTTTATTATTTTATTTGACTTGTATTAAATGGAATAAAATTTTCATATTCGATATAAGATACTGTAATAATAGTGTGACGTTTTTCAAAAAATTAGTCAGATATAATAATGAAATACCATTAAATACTATATTTTTGATGTGTAACATCTTTCCTCTCACTTTCCTGCAATCTGTGGCAGTGATTTCGTGAAAAGGGACGGAAATGCGTAACAGGAAATAAGACGCCAGGGAAGCGCACGCAATTTCATTTGAGCAATGAGCACGCGCGATGGAGAAAAATCATCGTTCATAAACAAATCAATGTCCAAGCAAGTACCATCACGGCGAAAACGCACACTTCCAACATTCAATGCTTCTGATTTTGTATATATGTTGCGCGTCTGGTGTCAAGCGTGTGGATGTTGTAACTTTGATATATTTTGGCTTATATCTTCCAAACTACCCAATAAATACTTAATTTTTTTTTACATTAAGCTAAACAATAACTACCCTTAATGGTTTACATTCTCAAATTTTTTGTAATTTATGTGATTATTTTTAAATATATATTCAAAGTTTTCATACAATATGTATGGCGGCACACTACCGCCATCTATGAAAATAAATAAAAACATATAATTGACCAAACACATTTCTAAATAAAAATGCTTATGTTGATATACGGTACCTAACTAGTGAGACAAAATTCAATAATAAATAAATGCACATACCTTTTCTTTACCTGTATTTACTAATTGATAAATATATGGGTATCAGCTTTTTTAAATTTTGATGTTAATTTCTGTTGCTGATCAATTCGTCATAATCGTAGAACAACGACGCATGTGATTTTTCTCAAGTTTGCAGGAGAGCAATTTGAAGTTTTATTTACGTAAAGACACTATGTCAGAGCTTGATAACTACAAAATATTTTCCTGTGAAACTTGGGTTAGTTACTCAAAGTTGATATCTTTCAAACCTAAAATATAGCCAGCACAGTATAACGACATTTTTACACATGATGCATTGTTTTACGATCGCAAATCAGAACCTTCGCTATACCTACTTCGTATAACGACGGTTAAATTAATGAGGAAAAATACACTTTTTACTGTTTGCTTGCTTGCCTGCCGTCGAAAAGACTTTAGATCGATTTTTGACCCATTTCCCGTGATTCAATCGAGCTGAAACTTTGCAAGCAGACTCGTGGCGAAGATCAAGAAGACCTGTCAAATTTTCGTTAAAAAAAAATAATAATTATAGTATTTTTCGGATTTTTAGAAATTTTAATGATTTTTTCATATTGGAATCATTACGAAAGTTTGATTATTAGCAATGGCGGCCCGAAAACGTCGCGGAATATTTTCTAAATTTGAATTACTCCGTCGGTATACATAATAGGTACTTCACTACGAATTTCGAAAATCTAAATTGACTGACAAATATTTTTAGAATTTAATCTTCAAAGCATGAAGTGTCTTATCAAAGCTCAAAACATCTGACATTTTAGAAATATATTAAATTACTGTAAGTTTAGTGTTATGTTATATGTTTTAATTCGTCTTTAATTGTTGTTATATTTTACAATGAAAGGGAGTATAATAAAAACTTGGTTTTTATGGGTTACTTTTGTACTCCCTTTATATTAACTGTGGCGTCTGCTTGCTTTCTTGCCTGCTTGTCGTCGAAAAAACTTTGGATCGATTTTTGAACCTTTTCCCGTGATCCAATCGAGCTGAAGCTTTGCAAGCAGACCGTGGTGAAGATCAAGAAGATCTATCAAATTTTCGTTAAAAAATAATAATAATTATAGTATAATTTTGGATTTTTAGAAATTTAAATGGTTTTTTTTAAATTGGAATCATTACAAAAGTTTGATTACTACCAACGGCGCCGGCGGCCCGATAACGTCACGGAATATTTAAAATTTGAATTACTCCGTCGGTAGGTATAATAGGTACCTACTTCACTTCGAATTTCGAAAATTTATGACAATTGGTTTTTTGGGAAAAAATCAAATAACAAAGAGATATTTTTAGAGATTTTTGACATAGATATTTGTCTAGACATGTTTCATTTTCAGTCAATCAATTATTATATGATGGTAAACTTAATTTACAAAGAAAGGGAGTGAAATAAAAACTTGGTTTTTATGGGTTACTTTTTTATTTACCTACCATTAGATGGCTTTTTTTTTCACTTTTTAATGATTAGAGAAAGTCAATATGGAATTTTTTGCACATCCGTCATTGTTCTACGATCATGACGAATTGATATGTTTAATTGTGAGATGTCAATGTATGTTGTATGTTTAATTGTGAGATGTCAAGATGTATTTGAAATCGTAATAAGTAAAACCGTCGCTTCCCGAGTAGAGCTGTTTATAATTGATGAACAACATGGATTCAGGGAAGGCCGCTCGGTTGAGACCAATCTGATGATTTTCACAAATTACGTCACGGAAGCTCTGGACGCGGGACATCAGGTAGACTGTTCATATAATGATTTCGCCAAAGCATTTGATACAGTCAACCATGATGTCTTATTGAAAAGGTTGTATGAGATTGGTTTCTCGGATGGTATGCTAAAATTTATGGCGAGCTACCTCCGAAATAGGAACCAATACGTCTCCTACGGTCTATTCGCGTCAGAGTGCTTCTATACCTTCTCGGGTGTCCCGCAAGGATCTAACCTGGGTCCATTGTTGTTTTCGATTTTTCTCAATAATATAAAAAATGTAAATTTAAACTCGCGCTTTCTGTTATTTGCGGATAACTTAAAGCTTTTCTTAAAGGTATCAACTTTGGATGATTTTCATCTTCTCCAAACAGATATATCAAATATATGTGAATGGGGAAGACGAAATAAACTTTTGTTTAATGTTTCCAAGTGTTCGATTACATTCTTCACTAGGGCCCAAAAAACTCTATTTTTTCGCTACAAAATGAACGACCAAAATCCGACAAGAGCGTCTAATCTAGGTGTTAGATTTGTAAGCAACCTGACATTTCACGATCACATAGAGACGATCAGTGGTAATGCTCTGAGAATGTTATGATTTGTTCTGCGTACTGCCAGGGTTTTCGAGAATACCCGCATACTGAGAACTCTTTACAACTCCTTGGTGCGGAGTAGACTCGAGAGTGGCTCGATGATATGGGGGCCACATGAGAGCAAGTACTCTCTTATGGTGGAGAAAGTCCAAAAGAAGTTTCTGAGATATCTCTACATGAGAGAGTACGGGCATTATCCTTGGCTTTACCCAACCGAGTTTCTCCAGGGTATGCTTGGCCACAATAGTTTAGAGACTAGAAGGAATGTGTATTTGATTACACATTTTTATCGATTGTTGCACGGTATGATCGACAATACTGAAATTATGCAGAGCATTGGTTTCTATGTTCCTGATAATTACCTTAGACATCGTCAGCATAGATTGTTTCACATTCCAATATACAGGACCAACCTGCCGATGGTTATGCCTGTTGGAAGAGCTACAGCTATGCTGAACAAGATCGCTTTGGATATTGATATATTCCATGTGTCTGAGGGCGTTTTCCGAAGCAGGATTCTCCTACACCTCTGACCAGATTGTACAGGTCATTTTTAATTGTTTATTAATAAATATTATTATTTTAATATACAATATATATATGTGTGTGTATATATGTATGTATGTATGTATGTATGTGTGTATATATGTATATAGGTGTGTATGTATGTGTGTATATGTATATTTTTCGATGTAAATTCATAATATGTATGCTTTGAACATAAAGTTTGTAATATACATATTATGGAATAAATAAAAATTGAATTGTCAAATGCGACTACTGAAAGGGTCGCTCGTTTTTTTCTTTCTATTTTTCCACTTCCAACCCTGAAATGTCATTATTCCACTAAAGCTTTCAAAGATGCACTCGGTGGACGAATGCATTAGTGCTTTAAAAAGGTCAAACGCGTGCTTTTAAAGTTCTTGTAAGCAAATGATATAAAATTGGCCAGTAATGAGTGAAGACTCTTTAGTACACATGTGTGGCACCCTTAAGTGGTTACTCGGATGGCTAATGCATCCATTAGACAGGGAAATTGCTTGGACACTGTTGACATGGAAACCAAACTGTTGATACATGATGAAATGCGTGGAACTGAACACAGATGTCGTCTAAACACTTTAGAAGCGAGCCTCGCAGTAGTCGCATATGATGTGTAACATTTGACATCTCACAATCAAACATATCAATTGAGCGTCTGTTTAAATGCAAGCAGAGCATTAAAACAAAATTTAAAAAAGCTAATACCTACCTATATATTTATTAATTAGTAAATACAAGTAAAGAAAATCTATGTGCATTTATTTATCATTGAATTTTGCCGCACTACTTAGGTAAGTAGGTACCGTATATCAATCAACATACACATTTTATTTAGAAATGTGTTTTATCAATTATATGTTTTTATTTATTTTCAAAGACGGCGGTAGTGTGCCGCGGTACATATTGTATGAAAACTTTGAATAAATATTTTAAAATAATCACATAAATTACATAAAATTAGGGGTAGTTATTGTTTACATTAATGTAAAAAAATTAAGTATTTATTGGATAGTTTCGAAGATATAAGGCAAAATATATCAAAGTTATAATACCCAGACGCGCAACATATATACAAAATCAGAAGCGTTGGCTGTTAGTGTGCGTCTTCGCTGTAATGGCACTTTCTGGACATTGATTTGTTTGTAAACGATGACTTTTGTCTATCGCGCGTGCTCCGCGCGCGCTCATTGGTTAAATGAAATTGTGCGCGCTTCCCTGGCGTCTTGTTGTAAGCATTTCCGTCCCTTTTCACGAAATCACTGCCACAGATTGCGGTAAAGCGAGAGGGAAGATGTTACACATCGAAAACATGCCCCCAAAATTTCTAAGGAAACATTTAGGTTAGGTTAACTTTTGAGTTTATGCATTTTTTACAAAAATATTGCTTAAAATACCTTGACAGCAATTTTGTACAGGGTGTTTCGGATGTAATCCACAATAACATGTTAAAGGTGCCTCACTAATAATAACTTTTCAGAATATGCTAACCATTTTATAGAAAACGACAACATATTCATCAATATTATTTTTCTATTTTTAACAAACACTCCGTCAACAGGTCATTAATGACCCCGATAGATGGTCCTAGGTTGACTTTGGAGTACAAAGTATGAATATGTTGTAAACATTTTGAATACGATATAATTACACAATACACTTTTTATGATAAACTAGCGGTTCCTGAGGAATAAGTATTTATTTATTTTATTTAAAAAAATCGTATAAAAAAATTACTATAAAGAAGTTACGGACGTTACACGAAGTTATGGGGACAGACAGACGGACGGACGGACCGACAGACATCGAAATTAATTTAATTGGATTAATAATAAATCATAAAATAAATCCCAACTATGATAATTACGTTGTCTGTCTGTCGGTCCGTTCATATGTCTGTCTTATAACATCCGTAATTTATTTATTGTATTTTTTTAAACTTTTTTAATTTTTTAAATAAATGAATACTTATTCCCTAGTTAACGACTAGTTGTGGATGACATTCAGAACAAAGTGAAGACTGGCTCACAATCATCAAATACAATTTAGGAATGAGATCTTGACAAGCAAGTTTTTACATAATACAGAATACGCTTTTTATGATAAACTAATATTAAATATAAATTAATAATAATACAAATAATTACAAAGTTTAAATACCTTGGAAGTATCCTAGCGGAAGACCTCGACCCAGAAACCGAAGTCAAATGCAGAACTGAAGCATCGCGAGCTGCTTTTAACAAAATGAGACAGATATTCTGCGATGACAATCTTAACCTGAAACTTCGACAGCGACTGGTGAAATGTTATATATGGTCAGTCCTGCTGTACGGAGTGGAATCGTGGACCCTCAAAGTGAGTAGCATGAACCGGCTGGAGGCGTTCGAAATGTGGATACATCGGAGAATGCTCCGGATACCCTGGACGGATATGGTCAGCAACACAAGAGTTCTTCAAAGAGCTAGAGTGAATAGAGAGTTGCTGACAAATATCAAAATCCGAAAGGTATCGTATTTGGGTCATGTGCTCAGAGGAGAAAAATATGAATTGCTCCACCTGATTCTTATGGGCAAGATAGAGGGTCGTAGAGGTGTTGGAAGGAGACAAATTTCCTGGCTCCGCAATATACGCGACTGGACGGGCATAAGAAGTGTTGGAGAGCTGTTTCGTGCTGCCCAGGACAGGGACGCTTTCTCTCGGGTGATAGTCAACGTTGGGGGGACCTGACATGACACCAAAAGAAGAAGAATAATACAATCAATTAGTTATCATTAGGGGCAAAGAAATACATGACGCCCGTGACGGTCACCCGTCAAACGTCAAAATATAAATACGACTCCAACGCGACAACGACAATTTTTCCATAGTTTTAAGCCATGTATTCACTAGGGGACAAATTGTCCCTCAACAGCACGCGCGGCATAGAGTCTACGTGACGTTGCAACGTCGTGCACTGTTCCGCGACCTCGCGCACAACATAGCGCGGCATTTCTACGTGCCGTGGCAACGTTGCCATGCGCACGGTACCCGAGCGTACTCACTGCAACATTCCGCGGAGCGTCAGTACCACGTGGTATGTTTACAAGTGAATACGCATGCGCTGTATCTGTCAAGATGACATGCGGGGAAACGAAATCGTTCTCGAACTCATCGAGCTGTATCGATCGAAGATCGCATAGAATGTCCGTCCTTCTTTCTCTTTGCAGTAAATAATTTCGCATTCTCCTCTTTTTTCTCCTCTTACTTTTCGATAAACTCATTAACATAAACAGATACGCGGCTGTCATCATAACCTCATAGGGCGATATATTTCCGCGACGTCTGGAAAACAATAATTATTTGCAAAAAGGACCTTGTTTTTAATAATATTCAATTTACTACAGTAAAACCTCGTTAATTTGAAATTGCGACCCAAAAAAACATTTCGAATTGCGCGGAACCCCGTTTTCGCCAAATGAGATACCGCAGCTGTCATCCATAACCTCATCGGATGACATTTCCGCGACAAGATATGCGAGTCCCGGTGTGTACACGTCAAATGGCCGCGTCATTATCCCCGAAACATGAGAGTAGATGTTGATGCGACATGTCGAGCGGAATGTTTCGCGATTTGTCCCCTAGTGAATACATGGCTTAATGCTTAGTGTTTAATTTTTTCATTTTTTCTTGTTTTCAATGTTTTTAGATTTTTATCCGTTGATGGAAAACTGCCATTAATTTAAATGCTAGTTTGTGTTGTATACCTTGAATTGGAACACAGCGGGATAGCATACATGGTTTATTATTTGCGCCAAAGAAATATTACTTTTACCGCGTAGGTACACAGACATATTTTTTTGATTTAACTTCTGTACATAAAATGTCGGAATGTAAAAAATTAAAAATTTCACTACAAAAAACATAACGATACGTAATAAGTTTATCGTCATCAACTCACACGGTTAAATTTTGAATTAATTAAATGAATTGTAGGGTACAAAAGTAAAGGTAGCAATATGCAATAAAAATAAAAAGTGTTTTGAATGCAATCACTGAGGATTACTTAATTAATTTTTTAAATTTTTTTATTTAATAATGTATATAAATTTTTTTTTATAAATAGAGATGCGAACACGGAAATTGTGTCACATCAATATTCTTACTATTTTCAAATTAAGCAAAACGCTTGTTCTATGAAAATAGGACTAACTTGCTTGTCTGGAGTGAGATTCGAACCTGCGACCTTTGGATCACGAGGCGAGAGTCCTAACCACAAGACAAACAAGATTATTACAACAATACCTAGAAAACGTTTACAATTCAATTTTTTTTTGTATGTATATACCTCACCAAAAAGAATCACGATTCTTGTGTGTGGTGAGGGATGTTCTGAATGTTTCCTATAAATTTATATGCTACCTACTATTCCTATAAATTCTGTACATTATAAATTAGTAATCCTCGATGACTGCATTAATTTTTTTATGGCATACGCTATAGAGACGAGGGCTGACACTGTCCGCACCAAAAGACTCCTCAGAACATCTGAAATGAAAATGCTGAGATCCATTACTGGAAAAACTCTACGATCATGTCCGTTAGTGTCCGAAATGCAGACATAAGGACAATAGAGGAACTGCAAAATAGAGGACACAGCTCGATGGAGTAGATCCAGTAGGAGATTCTGGAGAGATCACACAGCCAGAATGAACAGAATGGAAATCGTGCATACAGCAGCGAATGAAATCCCCTCTGGACTACGCCCACCGGGAAGCCACCGAAAAGATGGAGGGATAGCTGGATCTCGTCATTCCAAGAGTGAGGAGGCGTAGTAATCTGTATAACAGATCAAAATATCTACTAAAAGAAAAAGAAGAACAATAAATAAATATACATCGATGGATAGAGGAAGAATGCGATTCCAAGTTGGGGAGGTACTTACAAAACCACATTAAAACCAGCTATAACGGCACAAAAAACCTTGCTCCGAGTCATTAATAAGAAACCAGTTACATACAAATCAGACAGACTATTCAGATAATTTAATGTACTGGACGTTAGACAGCTGTTCGTTAAGTCTACCCTCATCTTCTACGTCAAAAACACAAACCACCTAACAGCAACCAGTAACTCGCATTCACATAATACTAGACAAGCATTACGAAACCTTGACGAAATACCAAAAACTAAGACAACACATGGACAGAAAAATTACTCATACATAGGGCCTAAAATATTTAACATATTTAAAACAGACTTCCCGAAAATCAGAATATACTCAATAAATAAAATAAAAGCTTTAGCAAACAACTGGCTTACCTCCAAAGGTAGAACAGCAACTGAAAATTTACTTACTGTAATTGCATAATAATGTCTTCAAATAAAAATATATACCTATATAAATAAATTAATTAATTAAGGAAAATAAAAAATAATCTTAAACAAAACTTTAACCCTTTTTACATTAAACAATTATTCTACACATATTTACACTTGGACTTATGACTCACTCAACTTTCACTAACATTCCACTTGATACTCTGTAGATATATAATTACTACCTTATGAAAATAAATACTACTGACGAACTCGAAAAAATATTATAATTGTGTTCTATAACGCCACTCTGGGACAGGCGTAGCCTAGTAGAGTGGCATAATCCACAAACTAAACAAAACAAAAAAAATGTGTAATTTATCTTATGTTTTATTGTTAAATTAGTATTAAGTATCTTTATTTGTAAACAAGGATTTTTTAAATAAATAAATTAAATAAATGTCTTTCCAAAAATATTCAAATCCTGCGCCAATTCGATGGCCGACTTCAGCGCCGTCGCGGAGTGTTTTATTGATGTTTTTTAGCATAACTACTTTATCTAATCTGGGTCGAATGCCACTGACTTTCCTACTTATTGATGAGAGCCAGATCCAGCCACGAGGAAGCTGCAGTACAGATCGGAACAAAAACCGTTGATGGGAGCCAAAATAACACATTATTATCAAATCATTTGTGACTAACGAACGGAATGTAACTTAAGCAATGTTTACTGTATTGAATTTTAAGGTTCTTCCGAAAATAATTGTAAATTATGTTTGTTTGTTTCGAAATATTTGTTTTACGCCTTATTTCAAACCTTATATATATATACTTACTAGCAACAGTTTACAATCTTCGACATTGCATCACGTTGAATTTTCTTTGCTATGAAATATTAGTTAATTTACTTGTCAATTAGGAATCTTCTGTACCTATGTATTGAGTCAGTTGTGTTTTTTTGATACGAAATATTTATTTTATACCATATTTCAAAATGTACTTACGCGTTTTATAAACAGTACTTACGAGCAACAGAGAACAACGTTGGATTTTCTTCGGTGGGATTTGTTAATTTAACTGTAACTGGTTGCGGATATTTTATACGAACCGTATGTTTTTCCGAGAAACGATTCTCGACATTTCGTTGAATTCTTATTCAACGTTATCAGGAGGACGAACTTTACCCGCGGAAGATATCATTGACTGATTGATTGATTGCACTGATTACTGGCGTAAATAACGTTGACGTCCCGATGACGTTGAATAAGAATTCAAAGAAACGTCGAGAATCGTTTTTCGGAAAAACATGCGGTTCGTATAAAATATCCGCAACCAGTTACAGTTAAATATGTCTAACGACCGTAATAACAACCTTGACTCTTAAATTTGTTAATTTGCTGGACATTAAGGAATATTATGTATCTATTTATTGAGTCGGGCATTTAATTTGCATTACTTTAATCCTTCAGAAACGGGATTGAAAAAATAATAGTTGCGGTTATATTTTATGCGTGAATTTAAATTTGTATTTTATCGGCTGTATTCTGAAGATAACAAGATTATTATTTGGTGATCTGCCTCCCTCTCCCCTATCTATCCTATCGATAGTCCTGAAATTATGCGGAGCATTGGTCTGTATGTTCCCGATTAGACAGCGTCAGCATAGATTGTTTCACACTCAAGAAATATACAGGACCAACCAGCCGACAGTTAAGTTAGGTTAGGTTAAAGAAGTTAGTTAAGAGCTACCACTATACTGAACGGCATCTGGACATTATCTGTTCCATATCGCTGAGAGGGTTTTCCGAAGCAGGATTCTCGTACACCTTTAATATGAATCATTTTATATAAGTACGTGTTATAACATTCACGATTTGAGTGCATGTTTGTGTTGTATACATAATAAATTGCATTGAATTCTTAATCGACCCAATAGGTAATATGTTACATTCATATTATTCCTTATGGATTTAATCTCAAATGTAAAAATTGTTGAGTATAATGCTTCTACTCATTCTTTTAATAAATAAATTTATTTTAAATCTGTTCCCAAGGCCAGACGAAATTACTAGCGGGTGTGTATACCCGTATTTATTATTTTGAAATAAATTTACATTAAATCCATAAGTTTTTGCTCATTTTCATCATGTGTCATGATGGCAAACGCCTGTGGTGCAATACGACACGTACACAACGTGGAATTACGTAGTAACGAGTGAACTAACTGTACACGATAATATGACTCGGGCACTCGCCGTGCACGTGGTAACTACACAACTGACGTGCGTTTCAGGTCATTCCGAAAATAATGGACGATTCTAGCTTAAAAACAAATTTTTGATTTTAATGACGCAAGTGTTGACGGGGTCAGAAAGAGAGGGCGGCCCGAAAGGCGTGGCGAGACCAGGTTAACCTGATAACGGAAGTTGGTCCTGTCAGGAGCCTCAACAACCATAAACCTTGCACGCAAAGATGTATGCATGTGCATGAGGCGAGAGTTGTGTTAGGACAGAAGAGGCCAGACTCTTTCTCTTTTTATTAACTCGTGGCGTCTGCTTGCTTGCTTGCCGGCTTGCCGTAAAAAAAAATTGGATCGTTTTTTGACCCTTTTCCCGTGATCCAATCGAGCTGAAACTTATCAAGTAGACTCGTGGCGACGATCAAGAAGATCTATAAAATTTTCGTTAAAAAAAGAAAATAATAATAATTAATAATTTCGGATTTTTAGAAATTTTATTGGTTTTTTAAATTGGAATCATTAGAAAAGTTTGATTAGCAACGACGGCCCGATAACGTCGCGGAATATTTTCTAAATTTAAATTACTCCGTCGGTATACATAATAGGTACTTCACTACGAATGTCGAAAATCTAAATTGAATGACAAATGTTTTCAGAATTCAATTCAAAGTGTCTCATCAAATGTCAAAACATCTGACATTTTAGAAATATATTAAATTACTGTAAGTTTAGTGTTATGTTATATGTTTTAATTCGTCTTCAATTGTTGTTATATTTTATAAACGATATTTTGTTTATAAACGATTTTTTTTCTATAGCGCGCGCTCATTGGTCAAATGAAATTGCGCGCGCTTCCCCGGCGTCTTATTTCCTGTTGCGCATTTCTGTCCTTTTTCACGAAATCACTGGATAGAATGATCAAAGTGTCGCTCAGATAGTGTGGGCATGTTAAGCAAATGAACGAGGAAAGAACGGGCAGACGAATACGTGACGCAAGTGTTGACGGCGCCAGAAAGAGATAGCGACCGCGGAAGACGTTAACCAGATTAAGCAGACCTATTTTATTAGTCTCAACAATCGTTGAGCTTGTATGCGAAGATGTATGAATGTGGATCAGACGAGAGTTGTGTGTCAGCCAGTGGTGCTCTGTCCTCTCTGTCTACCCCCGCGGAGAAACGGCGTGATGTAACGTTCATTGTGTAAAGTGATCACTTAACCCAGCCGTACAATAGGTCGTAAGCCCTATCAACACCCAAAAACTTCCATACCCACTTTCCGATAAAAAAATATAATTTCGTCTTAATGAGACATCTACAGGGTTATTTGGAAAATATTAATAACCTCGCAGGACTATATTTCCGTCTTGATTATGAGTCGAAAATGTTCAAGTTATCATGATCTAATATCAATAGTTATGGAGATATACGACATCAAAGTTTGCATTTTTTTTTCAATATTTCTGACTTATTTTATGTAAAACGTTGGACTATCGTTACAGTAACTCATGTCGATTACGAAAAATTCATTTATTTCAATACAAGTTAATAAAATGATAAAAACCTAGTAAAAATTCCAATTGGAATTTTATTATTTTATTTTACTTGTATAAGAGGGAAAGAATTTTTCATATTCGATATAAGTTACTGTAATGATAATCCAACGTTTTACAAAAAATAAGTCAGAAATATTGAGAAAAAAATGCAAAGTTTGATGTCGCACATCTCCTTAACTATTGATATAAGGTCATGATGGCTTGAACATTTTCGACTCATAATCAAGTCAGGAATATAGTCCTGCGAGGTTTTTCAAATATGTTTTCCAAATAACCCTGTATAATATATCTTGATCAATGATAGCTAAAATGTTTCACTTCAAAAATGGTTCGACCTACCCGCAATGTTCAATTGCAAGAAAGCGAGAGGAAAGATGTTCCAATTGTTAATTGACAAGTTACGAAGGCGGTACAGTCGCCGGTATCGAGGGCGCGCGCGATCGTTGACACCACAACATAGACCAGAACATAGAAAGGGTTGATGCAGTACCTACCGCCGACCTCCAAGCCTCGTCGGAGCAGCAGAACCGGTTCTGGCAATGCACAACAATGGCCAGCGAGGGAATGTCCGCCGGGCTACGTGTGCGTCTGCACGTCTCCTCGAAACCTGTGCAGCCTAGTCAGTGTAGCCAATAATCGACCATAAATATTTATGGCGGTTTTCTCATTTTTCCTGGTGTTACACAGACAAATACATCAGCAAAGTAATTACGTTTCACTCATACATTGAGGACTAAGACTCATAAACTAAAGTAGTCAACTCTTATTAGTGGCACGTGAGCATGCGCAGTATTGATCTTCTTTAGCCCTTGCTTATTAGTGGCATGTGTGTACGCACATTGCAAATTATAAGTATGCTCATTAGTGGCATGCTCCGCCGCACCGGTTGATTTATGAGCATGCTAATGTCATTCACCATGAGAAGGGGTATCTTTTGAGCATGTCTGAACAGGCTTGCTTATTATGAGCATCCTTATGTCATTCGTGGCTAGTATCGATTTTCAATGCGATCTTCTCAGTCCGTGACAGATGAAACAAATATGGCGCGTTGGGGAGATGATAAAACATTACTTTTCGTGACTTATTATAGGAATCACGAATGTCTGTGGAATACTCGGTCACCGCTATGTAAAAATAATATAGCAAGAAATAATGTTTATGAAACTTTATTAAAAGACATGGATGATTCAAATCTTACAATAAAAATTATGAAAAAAAATCAAAAATATTTTGATTTATTGGTTCACTTGATTTTTCTATTTCAGTTTGGATAGTTTCAATTTTGAACTAGAATTCCTCTCTATTCTGTGACAAGAGCATGCCAATAATTAGCATGTGTGTTTGATTGTTAGCTTTGAGCATGCTTATTTATGAGCATGCTTAAAATAAGCATGTTAATAATGAGCAAGTGTGTACAGTTGTTAGGGCATGCTAGTTTTGAGCATCCTAATGAGCATGCCAGTATAAGCATGTGTATCTGTACCTTAATAGTTTAAAGATATTCGTATTACGATATCGTTATTTTTTAGTAAAATGATTTTACTCTACATTAGATTATTCTGTGTGCAGTTAGTTTTCTGTGATATTTTGCCGCGTGTACCTGACCCTTCTGGCCCGAGAGGTCAGATATACACGGAAGAATATCCCAGAAAACTACACTCAGAACGGCGGTGAAAACCTGAGAATATTTTCACATTAGATTCGGTGTAAAAAATAATAATATTTTTATATGTATATTCTGAGAGCACAATACTCCATTTTAAAAATATAGATGTATCATTACTAGCCACGAAATCTATGTATACTATTCATTAGAAAATATTTCAGATGTTTCTAGCACAGCCCAATCAAAAATACAGAAGGGTCCTAGATTTAGAACATATATAGAACTTTAAAAAAATTTAACTGTTGAAATTCTTACGATGGAATTATTGAACGTTGCATCGCGTAGAGTAATCACTGAGCCAGCTCAAATAGGTTGTAAGCCCTTGCATACAAGTTTTTCATATAAAAAGCCTCGTCTCTGTGATCCCTCTGTAATTCATCTTAATTAAAAAATAACATTTATGTGGACGTCCCTATAAAAAGGGTGTATATAGTGCATCAGGTCCCGAAGCGATTTTATCGTTTTAAAATGTTATATATAGATGTTACTAGACGTAAAATTAATAACCATAATTGACAAGCGAATTTATAATTAAAAAATAAAATAAAAATTAATCCTGGTTATTTATTTCACGTGTTTTTTCTCTCTCCTAAAAAATTTGGTTTTTGCATATTGACCCTTTTTATAAGGGACGCCTTCATATATTGTCTACGTTTCATTTATTTATAGAGCAATGAATATACAAAACAAAATTACAAATAAATTTAAATACTGTTGAAGAACAGCTTCTGGTATAATTATCTTTAACCCAAATGATTATAACATAAATTAGACTGGTGTTAAAAATAGTACATTTATGTGAAACAATTGGTTTATTTTTAAATTATTCATGACATTCATTTTTCCATTCACTTTCATTATTCTGTCAACAGTTTTCGCATTAGTAATGTATTTATACGTTTTTTAATGTTTCACATAAAAAGTATATATGTAAATGTTATCTATTTATTACTCCCTTTATATTAACTCGTGGCGTCTGCTTGCTTGCCGTCAACAAAAACTTTGGATCGATTTTTGACCCTTTTCCCGTGATCCAATCGAGCTGAAACTTGGCAAGCAGACTCGTGGCGACGATCAAGAATATTTATTATTTATTTAGATTTTCGTTAAAAAATATTAATAATTATAGTATAATTTTGGATTTTTAGAAATTTTGTTGGTTTTTTTCAAATTGGAAGCATTAGAAAAGTTTGATTAGCAACGGCGCGGCGGCCCGATAACGTCGCGGAATATTTTCTAAATTTGAATTACTCCGTCGGTATAATAGGTACATCACTACGAATTTCGAAAATTTACAAAACAATTGGTTCACAGATGACAGCGAAATTGGGTTTTTTGGGAAAAAATCAAATAATAATTTATTTATTTTAGATTTCTGCTTAGTTTTGAAGAATTCTACATTACTCAAATCTGATTCTGACTAAATCATTGGACGCTGGAAATTCATAAGGTATGATATTGATGATAATTGAATCTATCAAAATCTTGACATCTCAAAACATCTGACATTTTAGAAATATATTAAATTTCTGTAAGTTTAGTGTTATGTTATATGTTTTAATTCGTCTTTAATTATTGTTATATTTTACAAAGAAAGGGAGTATAGTAAGAACTTCGTTTTTATGTGTTACTTTTTTTGGTTCGAAAACCAAAGTAAATCTAACACCAAACATGATTAATTAGAACGGGCATACATCAACCTGAAATCCGACCACATTGGTTAGCATTATCGTATTAATCGTGTTCTCAACGCTAGTATACTCTCATAGCTAGTAGTAAAAACATTACAGGTGGATTCCTGCTTTGATAACGAGTTGAAAGTGTTCATAAAAACATGGCCTAATATCAATGGTTAAGGAGATACGCAGTATCTAAAATTTTGCATTTTTTTTAATAGTTCCGACTTATTTTTTTCGAAAAGTTGAAATATCATTACAGTATTTTTGAGTTTTGTTCAAATCTTTCAGAACGGTAGTACTGGATTTCTTGTCAGATTTGAACAAAACTCAAAAATATTCTGAATGAAAAATACTGGTAAAAAAGGGAATTTAATAAAAATTGAAAATAATAAATATTTCTGGCGTATCCTATTGTAATGTTAGTAATTCGGAAAGAATTTCATTACACAAAAAAGTATATTGCTTCATAAATTCC
>JADDOH010009579.1:0-104782 GCA_016648135.1 Agrypnia vestita | reverse complement strand
CATAATAATGACATAAAGTGGAAAGAAAATAATTAAAATACAGATACAAATATATAAAGATAAATATAATATAAAGTAAAAAGCAAGTATGTAAAAGCAGAAGCATAAGAAAAACATAATATAATAGAAATTCAAAAACTAAAAAAAGTATTACTGCAGTGTGAAAAGCAATAGAACAAACTTTGAAAGTCATAATATAATAAAAAATATACATACAAATACAAATTAATTATTTAAGTCCAATTCGATATTATTTGATAAATAACTTACTGGCAAAGGAACTTATTTATAACTAGTTTACCTGCGCGGTAGATTTTTAGCAACTTTTAGTAATATTTTATTAGTTTTTGAATTAACCTTAACATATAGATACCTATATGTCGTAGTGGAATTTTTCATAGAATTCTTTTGAGTTTCTCAACTTCTCCATAGAAAGTATTTTAATATCTCTTACCGTTAAGGCAACGTTCATAAAAAACACATCGCTAAGCGCTAATTAAAAAATCGCTTTTTAATTTCAAGCGTTTTCTAACTAGTCCCTCTCCCGCAGCCACAACACGTGACAACATCATTAATAATTATCAAATAGTTTTTAAAATAATATTTTTGGACTTAAGTTGTAACCCCGTTCCGGAACGGGAGCGTTAACCAACGCGGTGTAATGCTAGTACAGAGCTCGAAGAGGAACGATGTGGACGAATATGGGAGCGGCAGCAGAGCGAGGGGCTCGCTCGCAGTTTCCTTTGTACGCAGTACCGCCGAGGGGGCAGGACTTAAGCATATTCAATACAGGTGTTATATTCCTATTAATGATGACCGCTTACGCGACGCGTGAGCAGAATGAATAATGAATGTTCCGGACATTTTAGCCATGTATTCACTAGGGGACAAATCGCGCAACATTCCGCGCGGCAAGTCGCATCAACATCGAGGACAATGACGCGGTCATTTGACGTGTACACACCGGGACTCGCGTATCACTTGTCGCGGAAATGTCGCCCGATGAGGTTATGATGACAGCTGCGCATCTATTTATTTTATTTATTTATATTTTATCGACACGTAAGAGGAGAAAAAGGTGGTGGGTGTGAAATTATTTACTGCAAAGAGAAAGAAGGATGGATATTCTATGCGATCTTCGAATATCTGACGGATCTTTTGTCAATTTCACTCGAATGACAACAACTGATTTTGACAATTTATCCCAAATAATCGGGCCTTACATATCCAAGCAAGATAATATTAAGGAACGCTGTTGGCCCTCGCAACATTTTATTTTTATATTCACGGTTTGAATATAAAAATAAAATGATGTGATAAATAATTTTTATCGACATAATTGCGAAAACTCCCGATGCTCTATATAATGCCTTCATAAATCTTGAAAGTTCTGCCAAAAACATGGGTCTCATAGTAAACCAGCAGAAGACTAAATACATGCCGTAGGATGCACCCAACAAATCCCAACTCTCTCGTGTGGAAGTCAAAATTATGAAACGGTACCAAGATTTATATACCTAGGATCCCTGATAACAAGCAACAACAATATTACAGAGGAGATCCAGAAGCGCATAGTGAGCGCAAATCGCTGTTTTTTCCGCCTACAAAAGCAGATAAAATCCAGACTGCTGTCCAGAAACACCAAGATATTAGTGTACAAAACGCTTACTAGGCCAGTGCTCACGTACGCAGCTGAGACGTGGGTACTAACTAAGAGGAGCACTGGACGTTTTTGAAAGGAAAATTTTGAGGCGTATCTTCGGACCGGTTCTAGAAAATGGACTTTGGCACAGACGTTACAACAATGAGCTCTATACTCTATTTAAGGAGCCAAACGTCATAAAATTTATAAAACTGGGAAGACTTCGGTGGCTGTGTCATGTGGAGAGAATGTCCAAGCATCAAGCACCAAAGTCCCTGCTAAACTCAAGGCCAATAGGGCGAAGGAGCTTAGGAAGGCCAAAACTAAGATGGAGTGACAACGTCCTCAAAGATGTCTCTGCCTTAGAGTTTCGAAACTGGAGAAAGCTGGCACTAGACCGAGATGAGTGGAGGAAGATTATTGAGGAGGCCAAGACCCACCAACGGTTCGGTTGTAGTGCCAAGAATGATGATGATGATTCACGGTTTGACGTGTCCCACAAAATTGTACGGCTTTGATAGATCAAGATGAGTTGGAGAACAATTTCGTTTTCCCAGATTAGTGTCATGTTGACGGACACAGCGCATGCGCATTCACTTGTAAACATACCGCGTGGTACTGACGCGCAGCGCGATGTCGCCGTGAGCTCGCTCGGGTACCGTGCGCATGGCGACGTTGCAACGTCACGTAGACGCCGCGCGTGATGTTGAGGGACAATTTGTCCCCTGGTGAATACATGGCTTTATACAGTAGCACAACAACTGCTGCTAAAACTGCGCGTAATGCATGCAGGTACATACATCGGTACACGGGTGTCAAATTCCGCTTTGCAGGGAAGGACTCAGCGACGCACCTGGTGGGCGATCGAACGGCACTAGAAACTACAGCAGGCGCGTGCAGTGCGAACAAGAAACACGACTTTTATTTATCCGTATATTAGGGAAAAAAAATCAAAATAAAAATTTATCTGGCAGAATATAATGAAATATTAAAATCTAAATAACATGATAATTAAAACCAAATTAATTAATCAAATAGAAAGACATACATAAAAATCTAATCCATGAAAAAATATTTTGGCTACTACCGGGATTCGAACCCGGGTCACCTCCTTTCCGGGGCCGGTGCTCTGACCACTAAGCTATAGGAGCTATACAACTTCACAAATATGAGAATTCTAGAATTTAAAATTGTATCAAATGTGTCCAAATAAAATGAATTAATTGTTTAATTCTGGCGTCCATCTAGCGGTAGTATTATTACAAAGTAATTTGTACTACCGTATAAAATAGAGTGGGTTGCTCTATGGACAAAAATAAAAATTAATCAATTAATAAAAAATGAGAATTACATATAAGGTCGATATATTTACGGAAATCTACAATGCTCCTATAGCTTAGTGGTCAGAGCACCGGCCCCGAAAATTAAAACATGTTAATTATTGTGATTTGAATATTGGGAGATAAATCTCTTATTTCGGTTTCTTTTCAAAATATATGCTTAGGTAAAAGCCATGCTTCTTGTTCGCACTGCACGCTCCTACTCTATAGCTAGACCGCATTCAAAATAATGTGCGCAAAAAATATGTGTGTTGTTACGATACAAAAAAATGAACACAAAATAAGTTTTCCTAGTAAGTAAGTAACCTTTTTTAAATTAAAAAATATATATTTATTTGGAATATCATATAGAGGCTTGTAATACGGGCTTGCCAGGCAACTTCCCCCGCTTTCTTCTTACCGGACAAAGCCAGGGAATGGCCTTTTGATTGTGGGCGACCTATAGTTACTCGACATCATCAACTATACTCGACTAGTTTCCAATGTATCAAAATAATTGTTTTATTTTTTAATTATTAAGAATCCATTTTAATCCAATTAAGCACTGTTCAAATTCCTTGTAGTATGCCTATAACAATCTAGGGTGATCTGCATCCTACGGGAAACGTCTACAAACGTCCAGAAACGCCCGGTGCAACCGAGAAGCAACGAGCGCCTTCTCTTAAAAAAATCTAACCATCATGGTCATCATGGTCAAAACCAACCTTTCTCCACAGGGGTAGGCAGATAGGATAGAACGCCTTATTCTTCTATCAAGGCACACCACTTTTGCTTCGGCTACATTCATACATAATCTCATGCAAATTCTACGGTTGTTGAGGCTTTTAACAGGGCCATCCCCCAATATTTTATCATGCCAGGTCTTTCGCGGACGCCCTCTATTCATGTTGCCTTCAACACTCGCCCCATATATTTTCTTAACCATCATTTTTTCGCTCATACGTGCTACATGACCAAACCATCTCAACACTTCTTTCTTTATTCTGTCTACCACACTACAGCCGGCATTGCATTCACTTCTAATTTGTTCATTCCTCACTCTATCGACCAAAGCTTTTCCACACAAGCGCCTTAGTGACCGCATTCAGTCTACTTTCATTCAGTTTTTGCCAATTTTAGGATTCACTTCCATACATCAGAGTTGGCCCTAGAACGCCACTATGTACCGCTAGTCTTGCTTCTTTTGACAGGTTCTTATTGACCATAAAGGTATTCAGAGAACCATTAACATTGTTACCCGCAGTCACTCTCCTATCGATATCAGCCTTGCCGTCTGTTCTAAGCATTCGCTGGGACCTTCTCCTAAACACTAGAATAATCTAGAAAGTTCGAAAATATCAGTATTTTCGGGTATAAATACGGCGCCGGCGCAAATAAGTTCTGTATTCGACAGTTCGTTCGGTGCGTAATCTGCCACGAAGTACGCGCAAGATAACGCCCAGCGTGGCCAATCGTGAGGGAATCGAAGCGATAAATAAAGCGAATTACCTATTGGCGAAATAAATAAGAGCGATTAATACGAGCGAGAACTGGATGGAATGTTCTAGTGAATAAATACGTGTTACCCAGCGATAATTAAGTGTTCATTTACTGGTGACGTACTGCGAAATAGTGTAATTTAAAGAACAACGTTAGGTTTAATTCGTTAAGGTGACTTTGTATACTGAAAAGTTAAATAACCATTAATTAATAAATCGCTAATTAATTTTCAGTGTTTTCATGTCAAATGGCACAATATCCAAATCTACTGAAAATATTTCAAGTTTGATACAGTAGCCGTCAAACATCTTGAAAATTTTCGGCGTAGTGGGGGGGAAGTTTGCGCATGTACCATTCCAACGAGACCCAAATTTTGTCTTCTGCGCATTCCCCCACTACGCCAAAATTTTCAAGAAGTTTGCCGGCAACATGAATGTTTTCAATTCAATTCAATTCAATCTATTATGATAATATTTACATTACACACAAAATGTTTAAGGCATACATATTAGGAAGTATATATCAAAATAAAATATTTAATAAATTAAAAATAACATAAAATCTGGTCAAAGGTGTAGGAGAATCCGCTTCGGAAAACCCCCTCAGACACACGGAATATATCAATACCCAAAGCGATCGTGTTCAGCATAGCCTTGGCTCTTCCAACAGGCATAACCATTGGCAGGTTGGTCCTGTATATTGAAATGCGAAACAATCTATGCTGACGATGTCTAATGTAATTATCAGGAACATACAAACCAATGCTCTGCATAATTTCGGGATTATCGATCATACCGCGCAATAATGGATAAAAATGCGTAATCAGATACACATTCCTTCTAGTCTCTAGACTATTGTAGCCAAGCATACCCTGGAGGAACTCGGTTGGGTAAAGCCAAGGATAATGTCCGTACTCTCTCACGTAGAGATATATCTTAGAAACTTTTTTTGTACTTTCTCTACCATACCTAAGTGAGTACTTAACTCTTGTGTGTCGGTGATGTAACGTAGGTCTACCTGTCATACAAAATATGAAATATCTACCTTATTTACGAAAACTAAAACGTCACATTTTTTGTAATCATCGAATAGACATTTTCACACCAAAATTACTAAATTAAACTGTTAGGAATGTACGGATTTTTTAATTAAAAAATATTTGTTCATTACTCTCGTATTTTCGGCCAGTGTGTAAGAGAGAGCAGTATATTGTGCATCGTAGTTAAATCGAGCTAGAAAGAGCACGACAATACCATACATTTCATGTAGGACAGAGATGGCGATTGCTTGGGTTTCGGCGAAAGAAAAAACAATATAGAAAGAGTACGATAGAGTCGGGTAACACGTGCTAGACAAAGACGGAGTGCATGCGACTGAAGCGAGCAGGCGACCGCGTCGTTGTATTCAGTTGCTACTGAAACGTCGGCGGAAGCGCACGCAAATTCGATTTGCCATGATTTCATAATAATTTACTAAAATAATGCAAATATGTATATTTACCTTACATAATTATATAAAGGGACCTTTAAAAAGTCTTATCTGTATTGTGTATATGGATATTTTATCACATATTAAAAACTATGCCTATTTTTAATCAGGTAACGCTGTGTTACTCCACCGTCCCCAAAGTTTTTTTTTAGCACAGTCTTTTAAGAGTTAAGCTCATGTGGCCCCCAAATTATCTACAATTATCGTTCAGGGGCCTGCTATGGACTCAAAGAAATTGACGATACGATTAAAATACTAAATCGAAAAAATAATACAAAAATAAAATGTTTCAATACTGTCGTAATGGAAATGTGACATTTAAAATAGCCAGGAGCGAATCGATGGCTGTTTAAAATGCCGGTCGCGCAGCGGTCATAATTAGGTTACATTTTTCGCCCTTTCGGTGGCAGTTCTTCGCAGGAGGTGGAAGCAATTTCGCTCAATTAAGGGCAGATACTATCTGCCTTAATGGGTAATTGTTTACGGACACCCTGTTGCGTCTCACCTTTCGCTGGGAGCTTCCTGAGGCCGCGCGGCAGTACAGCATATTGGAATATTCGTCAGTTATCTGGTCACCTCATTACACAACACGTGTTACGAGAATCGAGAGAGTGCACAAAAGGTTTCTACGTATTTTGTCATTTTTCATATTCGATATAAGTTACTGTAATGTCAGTCCAACGTTTTACAAAAAAATAAGTCAGAAATGTTGAAAAAAAAGCAAACTTTGATGTCGCATATCTCCTTAAATATTGATATTAGATCATGATAGCTTGTACATTTTTGACTCATAATCAAGGCAGGAGCATAGTCCTGCGAGGTTTTTAATGTTTTCCAAATAACCCTGTATACGGGCATCGCACTGGGGACTCGAGTTGACGGAGATAGATTTCCAGAATATATTTCGGGATTCTGGAAATCTATTTCCGTCGTCCTTTCTCTCAACAACAATGAGCTCTACACTCTGTTTAAGGAGCTTTACGTCGCAAAATTCATAAAACTGGGAAGACTTCGGTGGCTGGGTCATGTGGAGAGAATGTCCAGCATCAAGCACCAAAGTCCCTGCTGAACTCAAGGCCGATAGGTGGTGAAAGAGCTTAGGAAGGCCAAAATTAAGATGGAGCGACAACGTCCTCACGGACATATCTGCCTCGGAGCTCCTGAGCTGGAGAGAGCTGGCACTGGACCGAGATGAGTGGAGGAAGACTCTTGAGGAGGCCAAGGCCCACCAGGGGCTGTAGAGCCAAGAGTGATGATGATGGTGACTTCCCTCATATTATTTATGTATTTTTACTCCCTTTATATTATCGTGGCGACTGCTTGCTTGCTTGCCGGCTAGCGGTCGAAAAAACTTTGGATCGATTTTTGACCCATTTCCCGTGATCCAATCGAGCTGAAACTTGGCAAGCAGACTCGTGGCGACAATCAAGAAGATCTATCAAATTTTCGTTAAAAAATTTCGGATTTTTAGAAATGTTGATGTTTGTTTCAAATTGGAATCATTACAAAAGTTTGATTACGGCGGCCCGATAACGTCGCGGAATATTTTCTAAATTTGAATTACTCCGTCGGTATACATAATAGGTACTTCACTACGAATGTCGAAAATCTAAATTGACTGACAAATAAATGTTTTTAGAATTCAATCTTCAAAGCATGAAGTGTCTTATCAAAGCTCAAAACAAAGACATTTTAGAAATATATTAAATTACTGTAAGCTTAGTGTTATGTTATATGTTTTAATTCGTCTTTAATTGTTGTTATATTTTACAAAGAAAGGGAGTATAATAAAAGCTTGGTTTTTATGAGTTACTTTTTTATATCTATTTTAAAACCCTTTCTTCCGTTAAGCTTTTTATTGCATTCACATTATGTTACAAATGTCTTCTCATTCTATTATGAACAATACATAGTGTTCTAGGTTGATCAAGCGAATTCATATAATTGGCTCCGTATTCTCATTATATCATATATATTATGTTCTATTTCTTAGTATCGAATAAGCTGTTTGAATTCCAAATAAAATAAAAGAAAAATAATCAAATCAATGAAAACTTGATGATGAATAGGCGAAGGGATCGAATTTTTCGGGGATCATTTTTTAGAAATTGGTTCCCCGAAGATCATCCAATTGACATTCAGAATTTAGGTTAAATAGTCATGGAGTTGTGCATTTCTGACTAATTTTTAACAAAAAGTTGAACTATAATATAAATTAAGCGTTGTTTCGTTTACAGAGTGGAACAGAGTGTTAACACAATGATTTATACACAACGTTTTATTCCACTAATTTGAGTTATATAAGCCTAAGCGCTTTCGATGGACACCACCATCATCTTCAGAAGCAATATTAGAACTAATTGTAAATCAATATGGCCGACAAATAGAAAGTAAAGGGAAGGCAGAGGGGGGGGCGAGGGTAGGTATTTATTGACATATACAACAGTAATTAATTTTTACATGCAATAATACTTATTGTAACAATGGGGGTGACGCAGGTATTTGAACGTTTATTAGGTTATTTTTATTTTTTATTGCATTATTAATTTATAGTATTTCTAGAGCATTCAGTTTACGACCCTTCTGATGTAGGACCCTAACATTATTTTGGTCAAACAAGTGACCATGTTCAATACAGTGGTCCGCCATCTCAGAGTATTCGGATAGTTCTCTGAATGCTCTTAGACGTTCTTTTATTCTTCTACCTATATCTCTACCACATCTGGAAGGGTCGTAAACTGGATGCTCCAGAAATACTAGAATTTAATACAGCAACCAAAAATAACAATAACCTAATAAACATTCAAATACCTGCGTCACCCCATTGTTAAAATAAGTATTATTGTATGTAAAAATTAATTACTGTTGTACATGTCAATAAATACCTACCCTCGCCCCCCCCCTCTGTCTTCCCTTTACTTTCTATTTGTCGGCCATATTGATTTACAATTAGTTCTAATGTTGCCTCTGAAGATGATGGTTGTGTCCATCGAAAGCGCTTGGGCTTATACAACTCAAATTAGTGGAATAAAACGTTGTGTATAAATCATTGTGTTAAGTTGAACTATCATTATAGTAACTAATATCGATTACGAAAAATTCATTTGTTTCAATACAAGTTAAATAAAGTGACAAAAACCCTGCGGAAATTCTAATTGGAATGTTTTCCAATTGGAATTGGAAGGTTTTTATTATTTTATTTGACTTGTATCAAAGGGAATGAATTTTTCATATTCGGTATAAGTTACTGTAATGATGGTCCAACGTTTTAGAAAAAATAAGTCATAAATATTGAAAATTAAAAATGCAAATTAGATGTCGCATATCTCCATAACTATGGATATTAGGTCATGGTTGCTTGAACGTTTTCGGCTCATAATTATAATAGGATTATAGTCCTGCGTGGTTATGAATATTTTCTGAATAACCCTGTACCTATATTCGGATAATGTTAATTTTTTCTTTAATATAGATATACTACCTACTTATATCTAGATTTCTTGTAGAGACGAAGCTATTTTTTATATGGGAAAGTAGGTATGGAAGTCTTTTTGGGTGTCCATGGGGCTAACGACCTATCGTGTGGCTGGCTTAAGTGATCACTTTACATATATCTACATTCCTATATAAAAAATAGCTTCGTTTCTTTGAGACATCTATAGGTAGGTACCTACTGTCCTCATACGCATAAATGCAGTTATTTGAATAAATCACTAAATTAATTAAATATGACGTATAATGTTCTAGGGCCCGGACGTATCAAGTTGGATTAAAGCAAAAATTCGTTTAATGAATAGGTTTTAATCCTATAAATAAACTCCGCAAAGTGATGCTTCTTGTTCTCACTGAACGCCTCTGCTGTACACCTACTTTATTTTTTTATACAACTTACCTATTATGTAGGTAGCTGCATGTAATAATCTATATTTATAGGTATATTTATATCCTCTTGTATTTTTATATCGCTTGTATCTTAATATATAATGCAAGTGTTGATGGCGCCAGAAGAGAGAGCGATCGCAGAAGACGTGGCACGACCAGATTAACCAGACACTGGAAGATGGTCCCGTTAGAAGCCTCAACAACCGGCGAGCTTGCATGCGAAGATGTATGAATGTGGATGAGGCGAGAGTTGTATGTCAGGGCAGAAGAGTGTGGCGCTCTATCCTCTCTGCTTACCCCCACGGGGAAACGGCGTGATGGTAAGTTAGTTAGTTAGATTAATATTTAATTAATTTTTTTTTCTAAATAAAAGTGATGCTTCTAGTTCTCACTGCATGCCCTTGCTGTAGGTATACCTAATTTATTTCTTTATACACCTTACCTAATTATGTACCTATGTACCTGCATGTGATAATCTCTATTTATAGGCAGGTATATCCATATCCTCTCATATTTTTATATCGCTTGTATCGTAATTTAATGTATCGTCATGATCGTAGAACAATGACGCATGTGCAAGAAATGTCATATTGACTTTTTTGGATCTTTAAAAAAAGAAAAAAAGAAGCCATCTAATGGTATATAGAACGTGTATTTTTCTCATTAATTTAACCGTCGTTATACCAAGTCGGTATGACAACGGTTCTGATTTGCGATCGTAGAACAATGCAGCATGTGTAAAAACGTCGTTGTACTGCGCTGACTATATTTGAGGTTTTAAAGGTATCAACTCTAACAACTAACCCAAGTTTCAAAGGAAAATCTTCAGTAGTTATCGAGCTATGACATAAAGCGTCTTTATGTAAATAAAACTTCAAACTGCTCTCCTGCAAACTTCAGAAAAATCACATGCGTCGTTATTCTACGATTGTGACGATATGTTCACTTACCTACCTATATGGAATGTGTGAGACTGCAATATCCTCATTAATACGTATATAATATCAATATTAATACATTATACAATATAAGTATACTACAGTGAGTGATTATAAGATGAACGAAGTTCACATTCTCCGCACAACATAATAGGCATGTAGGCTGGAATATTGGAATAAAGTATATTCATTCATTTAAATGTTCGCACTGCGCGCCCTTAATGCGTGCAAAAGCCCCGAAGGGCGCCGAACAAATATACAAATAAATAAAAACGCACAAATAAATAAATAAACAGCCGGGTAGGTACCTCGCGCCCGCCGGCGACCATCTTACCCCGGCCGCCGCCGCGCGAAAAAACCCGCCTCGCCGCTCTGGCCGTCCCGCTCCGCGGTCCCGCTCTCGGGGGGCGGGCCGGGCGGCGCCACGCCCCCCGCGCGGGCCGCGCCCCTTGCGCGCCGCCGCGCCAGTGCTCGCCGGGCCGCGGCGACGTCGCGCGAAAAGTGAGAAGCGTCCGCGCCGAAACGCGGGAAACGGCCGAACATGGCGGCGCGCCCGGCTGTCAGGCGCGCGCTGTGCAGTGCTTGTGCGGCCTGCGGGCGCTTGATTGGTGATTTTTTGACAATTTGAGCCGACGCTCGGCGGAACGTCTCGCGTTAAGTTTCATCGGAACTCGATCGGTTCCGTACGCGCACGATGCTCTTAGGTACAAGTTACACGTTTTAGAATGGTCAATGATGTGCGTATCGTTCCAAATTGTCTACGAGTGTGAACCAATGTTCGACAAATCTTTGCGACCTTTAGGTTCGCTGTAATGGATTAAAACTATGTATATATGACCAGTTTTGGTTCGGTGGTGGATAGGTTCGTTATAATGAATTAAAACTATGTGTACATGATCAGTTTTGTACATGTACGATGCTTGTAGGTCCAAATTACACGTTTTAGAATGGTCAATTATGTGCGTGTCGTTCGAAATTGTTTACGAGTGTGAACCGATGTTCGAGAAATCTTTGGGAATGTTTTTATATGTAGGTTCATTGTAAGAGTTATAAACTATGTATATATGACCAGTTTTGCATATGATAGACATTCATATGCAAAAAGGATGCAGTTTGAATAGTCAGTGATGTTTTTTATCATTCTAAATTGTTTTTGAATGTGAACCGATGTTCGACAAATCTTTGGGAATGTTTTTATATGTAGGTTCATTGTAATGGATTAAAACTATGTATATATGACCAGTTTTGCATATGATAGACGTTCATATGCAAAAAGGATGCAGTTTGAATAGTCAGTGATGTTTCTTATCATTCTTAATTGTTTACGAGTGTGAACCGATGTTCGACGAATCTTTGCGAATGTTTTTATATGTAGGTTCATTGTACCTACTGGTTTAAAACAGATATATGATCAGTTTTGCATATGATGATGTGTCTTATCATCTGCAATTGTTTATGAGTGTGAACCCATGTTCGACAAATATTTGGGAATGTTTTTACATGTAGATTCATTGTAGGTAATTGCTTAAAACTGTTTATATCTTCAGTTTTGCATATGTTAGACATTCGTATGCAAAACACACCCAGTTTGAACGGTCAGAAGTGTTCCTTATAATCGAAATTGTTTATAAGTGTGAACCGAAGTTCGACGAATCTTTGCGAATGTTTTTATATGTATGTTCATTGTAATGGATTAAACTATGTATATATGACCAGTTTTGCATATGATAGACGTTCATATGCAAAAAGGATACAGTTTGAACAGTCAGTGATGTTTCTTATCATTCTAAATTGTCTATAAGTGTGAACCGATGTTCGACAAATCTTTGCGAAAGTTTTTATATGTAGTTTATATGATTCGTTCATATGCAAAAAAAATCCAGTTTGAACAGTCAGTGATGTTTCTTATCATTCTAAATTGTTTACGAGTGTGAACCGATGTTCGACAAATCTTTGCGAATGTTTTATATGTAGGTTCATTGTAATAGTACAAAACTATGTGTATATGATCAGTTTTGTACATGTATGATGCTTTTAGGTATAAATTACACGTTTTAAAATTTTCAATGATGTGCCTTGTCGTTCGAAATTGTTTAGGTAGTGTGAACCGATGTTCGACAAATCTTTAGGAATGTTCTTGTAGGTTCATTTTAATGCTTTAAAACAGATATATGATCAGTTTTACATATGGTAGACGTTCATATGCAAAACGCGTGCAGTTTGAACGGTCAGAAGTGTTCCTTATAATCGAAATTGTACATAAGTGTGAACCGATGTTCGACAAATCCTTGGGAATGTTTTTATATCTAGGTTCATTGTAATGGATTAAAACTATGTATATATGACCAGTTTTGCATATGATAGACGTTCATATGCAAAAAGGATGCAGTTTGAATAGTCAGTGATGTTTCTTATCATTCTTAATTGTTTACGAGTGTGAACCGATGTTCGACAAATCTTTGGGAATGTTTTTAAATACAGGTTCATTGTAATGTTTTAAAACTTACATATATGATCAGTTTTGCATATGATTCGTTCATATGCAAAAAAGATCCAGTTTGAACAGTCAGTGATGTTTCTTATCATTCTAAATTGTTTATAAGTGTGAACCGATGTTCAAGAAATCTTTGTGAATGTTTTTATATGTAGGTTCATTGTAAGAGTTTAAAAATATGTAGGTATACATGACCAGTTTTGCATATGATAGACATTCATATGCAAAAAGGATACAGTTTGAACAGTCAGTGACGTTTCTTATTATTCGAAATTGTTTGTAAGTGTGAACCGATGTTCGACAAATCTTTGGCAATATTTTTAATACATTAGGTTCATTGTATTGGTTTAAAACTATGTAGGTAGGTATATATGATAAGTTTCGTATCAGATAGTGGGATCGTATCAGACATTCGGATCAGATAGTCATTCAAAATTGTTTGTAAATTTGAGCCAACGTATGGCGGTATTCGACGAATCTACGGGAATGTTTTGTATGAAAGTTCATTAGAAAGGTTTATATGATCAGTTTTGTACATGTACGATGCTTGTAGGTCCAAATTACACGTTTTAAAAAGGTCAGTGATGTGTCTTATCATCTGCAATTATTTATGAGTGTGAACCGATGTTCGACAAATATTTGGGAATGTTTTTACATGTAGATTCATTGTAGGTAATTGCTTAAAACTGTAATCTTCAGTTTTGCATATGTTAGACATTCGTATGCAAAACGCACGCAGTTTGAACGGTCAGAGGTGTTCCTTTGAAATTGTTTATAAGTGTGTACCGATATTCAAAGATATATAAATAAATAAAATAAAATAGGTATTTGGGAATGTTTTTATATGTAGGTTCATTGTAATAGTTTAAAACAGATATATGATCAGTTTTGCATATGATACACGTTTATATGTAAAATGCACGCAGTTTGAACGGTCAGAGGTGTTCCTCATTATTCGAAATTAATAGTGCGAATCGATGTTCGAGAAATCTTTGCGAATGTTTTTATATGTAGGTCCAATTTGATGGTTCAAAACAGATAAATGAGTTTAAAACTATATAGGTATATATGACCAGTTTTGCATATAATAGACATTCATACGCAAAAATAATGCAGTTTGAACTTTGAATAGTCAGTGATGTTTTTTATCATTAGAAATTGTTTATAAGTTTGAACCGATGTTCGACAATTCTTTGAGAATGTTTTTAAATATGTTAGGTTCATTGTATTGGTTTAAAACTAAGTCAATGTGTACAGTTTTGCATATAATAGACGTTCGTAGGTGAGAACTAAGCAGTTTGTACAGTCAACGGGATCCCTTGTCATTCAAAATTGTTTATGAGTGTGAAGCGATGTTTGACAAATGTTTGTAAATGTTTTTAGATATACGTAGGTTCATTGTAGTGGTTTTAACTGTGTCAGTGTGTACAGTTTTGCATATGATTGATAGTTCATAGACAAAACGCATTCAATTTGAATGTTCAGAGGTTGTTTATAAGTGTGAACCGATGTTCGACAAATCTTTGGGAATGTTTCGTATGTAGGTAAGTTCAATGGAATGATTTAAAACTATGTAGGTATATACTTATGGTCAATTTTGCGTGTGATAGAAGTTCGTGAGTGCGAATCACACAGTTTGAAGGGTCAGTGATGATTCTTATTATATGACGATTTTCGACAAATAGGTTTATTGAAATGGTGTAAAACTTTATAAGCAAATAGGTATACAGGGTTGTTTGGAAAACATTAATAACCTCGCAGGACTATTATCCTGCCTTGATTGTGAGTCGAAAATGTTCCAGCTATCATGACCTAATATCAATAGTTATGGAGATATGCGGCATCAAAATTTGTGTTTTTTTCTTCAATATTTCTGACTCATTTTTTTGTAAAATGTTGGACTATCATTGCAGTAACTTATATCGATTACGAAAAATTTATTCGTTTCAAAACAAGTTAAATAAAGTGATACACCTAAACCCTGAAAAAATCCAATTGGAATGTTTTCCAATTGGAATTTGAAGGTTTTTATTTTTTTATTTGACTTGTATTAAAGGGTATAAATGTTTCATATTCGATATAAGTTGATGTAATGATAGTCCAACGTTTCACAAAAAATACGTCAGAAATATTAAAAAAAAAATGTAAACTTTGATGTCGCATATCTCGATAACTATTGATATCAGGTTATGAAAGCTTGAACATTTACGACTCATAATCAAGGCAGGAGTATAGTCTTGCGAGGTTATTAATGTTTTCAAAATAACTCTGTATATGATCAGTTTTGCATATGATAGACGTTTATATGCAAAACGCACGCAGTTTGAACGGTCAAAGGTGTTCCTTTATCATTAGAAATTGTTTATAAGTGTGAACCTGTGTTCGAAAAATCTTTGTGAATGTTTTGTATGAAAGTTTGTTGGAATGGTTTGAATATGATCAGTTTGTATTTGTTAAACGTATATAGGCTCAAAATACACAGTTTAGACGGGTTAGTGAATATAAGTAATCGTGCTCTAGGATGAAGTGACATCTGTGCGTAGTATCCAAAAATCTTTAGGAAAAATTCAGCTGCGTACCTATCACAAATTTCACATTAGAACATTCATATGGCAATGATTTAAAACTATATATGATACTTGCTTGGTGGTGAAGTGGTTATGATGCTCGTCCAGTAATCTGGTGATCGGTGGTTCGAGGCCCACTCCAGGACACAAGCAAGTTAGTCCTATCTTCATAGCACAAGCGTTTTAGCTTATTTAAAAAAAATCTCCATTTTAAAAAAAGGTCAGTTGTGTGTATGTGACCAATGTATATTCTAGTTACACAGTTTAAACAGTCAATGATGTCCATTTTCATTCGTTATTCAGTTTAAAAGCGTACGTTAATTTGGACGGCTGCATCGATTTTGATTCAGCATTAAACAATTTTTTTATGTAGATTTTATGTTAGGCATATGTCATCACTGTGTGATATCAGTGGACCAATATATCTAAATATTAAATATCAAGATATAAGCGAGTCCCGTATCACATTTGAAAACTATTTTTTTATGTAACATCTTTCTTCTCGCTTTCCCGCAAACTGTGGCAGTCATTTCGTGAAAATGGGCGGAAATGCGTGACAGGAAATAAGACGCGCGCAATTTCATTTGACCAATGAGCGCATTTTTTTCTGTCAACCAAATTCGTTAGTATCATAGTACACTGTTTTATCGACATTACCAAAATTCAACGACAGCTCACAAAATTCAATAATAAATAAACGCACATACATTTTCTTTACTTGTATTTACTAATTAATAAATATACCTATAGGTAGATATTAGCTTTTTAAAATTTTGATGTTAATTTCTGCTGCTTCTCAACTGATATGTTTAATTGTGAGATGTCAAATGTTACACATCATATGTGACTACTGTAAGGCTCGCTCGTTTTTTTTTAATGTATACATATCGGCTGATCGATTTATATGATAATTTAAACAATTTTTTAGCTATACATGAATCATTACAAAAAGATATAGGTACCTACATGTCAACATATTTATGTCAACACTCAAATTATAGAAGTCTCAGAGAGACGAAGCTAATTATGTGAAAAACGTATATGGAAGCCTTTTACACGATGACCCAGGGCTTACAACCTGCAGGAGCTGGCTTAAGTGATCACTCTACACAGTGCAACGTTCACCAATTCCATCGTAAGAACATCCACACATTATCAAAATTTTGAAAGTTTTACATATTTATGTTTCAAGCTGAAACTTCCCATATATTTGAAGGGACTATGCTAGAGACATCTATAGTCCTTCTCATGAAATAGTAGGTATACATAGATTTCTCAGATGTTAATGATACCTACCACTATATTTTCAATGATTTAAATTTATTAACTAACTAACCAAAACGCCGTTACCCCCCGCAGGGATAGGCAGAGACGTGAGATCGATTTCGTTTTCTTCTATCTTGACACACCACTTTTGCTTCCGCTACATTCATACATGTTCTACGGTTGTTGAGGCTTTTAACAGGGCCATCCTCCAATACTTGTAGTGCCTATCTGATCGTGCCAGGTCTTTCGCGGACGCCCTCTATTCCTGTTGCCTTCAACACTCGCCCCATATATTTCCCTAACCATTATATTTTAATTCAGTTTACAAAGTTTCTCATATAAATAGCTTCGTCTCTGTGAGATTTCTATAGTTTATCTTAGTTAAATAATAATCCTGCTGTGGATAAGTCCAGTAATGTTCTTAGAATATACACAAACAATATTTAAATTATCAGTAATGTCTCCTATCATTAGTTTATTCAAAAGTATTTATACGTCGATCTATTAAATAGATACATATCATATAATTTTTTTTAAATAAATTAATACAATTTTACATTTAAAATAAGGAAACTATTTATAGTACTACATTAGTACAACATATTCAAGAAATTAGAAATAAAAAAAACAAACAATTATTACGGAGACAGAACCAAACAGTGCGTCATACCAAAACTATTCAACCAACTACCGGATAGAATAAAAAATGTAACGGGACAAAAACATATAGAAAAAACCCTAAAGAGATACTAATGTGAATTGTAAAGTGAATACTTAAAAAAGTTTTAAAAGTTTAGTTTTATATTATATTATAATAAGGAAATGTACATATCCTTGCGATTAAACTGTAAATACAGTTTTGCAAGAGGTAAAAAGAATAAAATGGCAACAAATAAAAAAAAATAAAAAAAATCTATGAATCAGAGACTCGTGTATAGAGAAACAGTATTGCAGGTGTAAAGTGATAAATATTTATTTATTAATCTAAGTAGTAGGTACAAAATAGAATTGAATATATAACAATGATTATACAGGGTTATTTGTAAAACATTAATAACCTCGCAGGACTATATTCCTGCCTTGATTATGAATCGAAAATGTTCCAGCTATTATGACCTAATATCAATAGTTCAGGAGATATGCGACATCAAAGTTTGCTTTTTTTTTTTCAATATATCTGGCTTATTTTTTGTAAAATGTTGGACTGTCATTACAGTAACTCATATAGATTACGAAAAATTCATTCGTTTCAATACAAGTTAAATAAAATGATAAAAACCTTGAAAAAATTAAAATTGGAATGATTTCCAATTGGAATTCGAGGTTTTTATTTTTTTATTTGACTTGTATTAAAGGGAATGAATTTTTCGTAATCTATATGAGTTACTGTAATGTCGGTCCAACGTTTTACAAAAAATAAGTCAGAAATATTGAAAAAAATGTAAACTTTAATGTCGCATATCTCCTGAATTATTGATATTAGGTCATAATAGCTGAAACATTTTCGACTCATAATCAAGGCAGGAATATAGTCCTGCGAGGTTATTAATGTTTTAAAAATAACCCTGTATACAAATAAATATTATATTTCTAATAATTAATAGTAAGTAGCCTTAAATTCTGTTTTTATTAGATGATAATATAGGGAAGGTGCAATTTGTTGTGAACTGGAATTTTCAAACAGTTCCATGATCACATTATGTATGTAGTAGGGATGTGTATACACGTTTTTTGAGTTCAAATTAAAATTTATTCTGATCTCTTATTTTTCGGATTGTCAGGAAAACTAAAATGATTTCGGGTAGTGGTAAAATTAAATTTTGGTATGTTAAGTGCGATCTTGTAGATTGAAAATCGCTTTTTGTATTTAATGTATTTTAAATTTAAAAATTTTGGACTATTGATATGTGTGCCATATAATTATAGCTATACAACGCCTGAACCTATATGACGCGATGTAAGACAACGTCCTAGAAAAGGTTTTAAGCCACAGGGATATTGAATAATTAGGTATATCAAAATGTAAACAGACAGTTATATCCATTATCATTTGTTTTTTCGTGAGTCAATTTTAATTTTTTAATCATTTAACTTCATATCAGTAAAGTTTTGTCCGGTTTGTAGGTTTAAATGGCAGAGTTTAACCTGTCATTGATGTCTCTATATTTTTTATTTGTATTTTCAACATTTTATTTATTTCAACGGTTACAAAACCTATTACTTTGTAATATAAAATGAGAGTAAGTAAAAGTAAGCATAAGATAATAAAGATAAAATATGTAGAATACAGAGTTAATATAAAATAACATAATAATGTTAAAAGTAAGCATAAAATAACAGAGATAAAAAAAATAAATAATTACAGAATAAATATACAATAACAAAAGTATTAAGAAGAAGTAATATATATTCAATAGTATAAAAAAGTTAACAAATGAGAATTAATTACAATTTATGAAATTATGTAGCAACAGAGTTAGAAACTAAAATGGACTGTCTTATTTCTCTAAGAAGTAATTTTATGTTACACAAAATACATCTTATAATATAAAGTGACAAAGTAATTTATGATATAAAATGAAAAAATAATTTATAATATAAATTGAGAAAGTAAATAAAAGTAAGTATAAGATAACAAAGATAAAAGATATAAAATACAGAGTAAATATAAAAAGCGTAATAGTGACAAAAGTCAGAATAAAATAACAAAGATATAAAATTTAAATACAGAGTAAATATAAAATAGTACAAGTATAAAAAAGAAATAATATACATAATTATAACATTGGTCTGTCTAATGCAGAATTTTAGAGTCAAACAATTCTTTTGGAAGGGTTTAAGTTATATGTCACAACTGCGTTATTTTGTTGGTAAATTTGCTAGTAGGTATATCTTCCGGTAGGTATGTGTGAAATAAATAACATTTAATTCAAATATATTATGTACTTAACACCATTATGTACCTACAATTCAATTAAATAAATAAAAATAGTAATAAATAATATCATAAGGTACATTAACGATATCACTTTTATCTACATTGACTTTCTCTATAACTCTAGAACTGATTTTTATAAGACATTAAATATTTTTTGGGAATATTTTAGCTATACAGGGTGTCTCGTAATTAGTGCAAAAAAACTTAGGGGGAGTCAATTTAATTCAATTTTGAATAGAAAGTATCTTTTACACTTTGGGTGAAATGTCAACATTCAAGAAGATAAGCATCATCAAAGTTAGCATTTTTTTTTCAATATTTCTGAATTTGGATTTATTGAGGAATACAACGCTCCATTAATATATTAATATGATTTATGCATATTTAGGGAGAGTTAATCTTGAAAAGTAATCCCCCTACCATAGCTAAAATTACTTCAAGTATATAAATTAACTTTAATTAAATATTACTTTATATAAAAAATAATGTTGGTGTAATTTTCATGGCGCTCGCCTAGTGATCTTGTGTTCGGTGGTTCGAGCCTCATTCCGGGACACCAGCAAGTTAGTCCTATTTTCATGGCACAGGCTTTTGGCTTAGTTTGAGAATAGTAAGAATATTGATGCGACACGTATTCCATGTTAGCATCTCTATTTTTAAAAAAATTCTACACATATCTATGTAAAAAGCTTCGAATTTCACCAGAACTGAAAACAGATATTGTAACATTTCGAAAATCGCCAACAGATGTCGCCCCAGTAGCGTATTATTGTCGATAATAATGTCGAAGGTCTCTTGGTATATATTTCTTTTTAATAAATTAAGCGTTGTTATATACACAACGTTTTCACAAAAATAATTTATACACAACGTCTTATTCCACTAATTTGAGTTATATAAGCCTAAGCGCTTTCGATGGACACAACCATCATCTTCAGAGGCAATATTAGAACATTGGTCCAGCTTTATGGCTAATTTGATAATTCAAAATAATTTCTATTAGGTCCCTACGCGCACACTTTCACGTTACACAATTGACACCTTGTTTGTTTTATCGTGTTATTTTTTATTCCTACAATAAAAAACTAAATATATTATTTTAATAATACCGTCAATGAGGTCAGTACAAAAAATAAACATTGCATATTTCGTGTATGTACCTATTTCAAAAATATTCATAATTATTAAAGTATAAACCCAAGTTTAAAAAATTTATTCTTCTTCTACTCCTTATCCTATTGGGTAGGGGTCCCTGCACCGCATAAAAGGTTCCAACTTTTCCTGTCTTGGGTTTTGCTCTCCACGTCAACCCAATTCAGTTGCAACCAGCAGTCCTCCAACTGTTTCCTCCAGCTCCTCCTAGGACGGCCCCTCGGTCTTCTGCTTTCTGATCTTGCCTGGAATAGCTTTGGCAGTCTATCTGCCGGCATTCGCAAGATATGTCCCAGCCACCGTAGCTCTGATTTCGACAAATATCAACTTAGTAAATCTAATTACATTTGTAAAAATGTCTCAAACGATTTTTTTTGATTGTCTTACATATCCAATTGGAAATCGAACTAACAGGTAATTATATAAAAATAAATATTAGTAAAATTATTAATTTTTATGATATTTTTATCAATAAGCAAGATATTTCACAATACTTTAGCGCTTGTTCAGACACAGCGGGAACCGTTCAGTTTCAGAATCGCGTTTCGAAACACGCGATTTGTGTCATCTGTTCACACAGCCGCGGTTAATAAGCGATTTGTGCGCGCGAAAATAAACGTCAGTTTGACAGTTCTGGTGCCGTTCTCCATCCTTGAATATCAGAGATGTATTCGCTCATTACTTTGTTAACGACGGCCGTGTTCCACGGCAAGACACATAAATATCATTCTGTCAGTTCATTTTTGGTGAATAAATACATACTTCTCTAAAATACTCTTTTTTTTCCACCATTTCCAAATATCTCCACCAACTCCTGCCAAGCTTGGTTCTTGGCATATTTGAGTAATCCTCACACTGAAGATCCCATATTACAGGTCTTTTCTCCACTTCATCAATAAAAAGTTCAGTGTCAAAACGATCCATAACCATAGAAAAGAGAATATAATCCACGCGTGCTCCTGTTGTGACATGGAACCGTGCGGTGCCCGCAACGCGACTGAACGCTCTCGTAAGGCCCCATAGTAATAGGATCGTGCGGGCGCCGTGCGGGTCTATTTTCTAGCGGTTGGGTTGCGGGCACCGCAGCGGTTGGCTAACCGCACGGTTGTGTCTGAACGATCACATACAAACCTAGGTAAATGAGACCCGCACGGATCTCATGCGATTCTGAAACGGTTCCCGCTGTGTCTGAACAAGCGCTTAAAGGTAGATTACTGCCTGAATTATGAGACATTATATTTTTAATTATGTGTCAATACATTTTAATAATGCGATCAATAAGGTAGATATTAAAATATTCATTGTAGCCACGTGTATTTCGTATATATCTACTTATTGAAAAAATATTCATAATTATTGAAGTATAAACCTATAAACACATTTAAAAATATTGATTGTATTATTTGTATAAATCTACTTATATTATTTGATTAATTACACCTACATGTTTCGGAAATACCTTTCCATCGTCAGGATGTTATATATATATGTCAAAATAAAAAAAAAGAATAATGTCTTTTGTTTTCCTAAATTATTTGTAAATTTATTTTTAAATATAATTGCTGAAGTTCTTGATAACTCGCAATTATTGGAAATTTTTTTAGAATTGGAATAGAATTTAAATTTAATTAATTATTAATAATATTATTTGTTTACTATTACATGCTTTACTAAATTTTTAAGGATTGTTTATAGGTTTATATTTCAATATAATTATGAATATTCAATTATTATGAATATTTTTTCAATAAGTAAGTATAAACGAAATATACATGGCTAAAATGAATATTTTTATATCAACCTTACTGATGGCATTATTAAAATGTATTGACACATAATTAAAAATATGATGATTCATAATTCAGCACACAATACAATTAATATTTTTAAAAATGTCAATCTACAATGTTGCTGAATCAATTGAAAAAATATAAACATATTAGTTTTAATAAGTAGATATTCAGTAAATTTAATGAACTAATTTGAAAAAAAATATTTATTACATATCCAATTGGAAAATCGAAATTACTGGTTAGAAAAAAATATATCACATTGGAAAAAATGTTCATTTTTATTTTAATTTTATTAATAAAAAAGCTAGTTTACAATGCTTAACAGATTGATTCTGCTTAAATTATGATTCAAAAAAGTTATAATATTAATGTCTTAATATCTACAGTTATGGAAATAAGCGAAAAAAAATTGCATTTTTTTTCAGTATTTCTAAATTTTGTAAAACGTAAGAAAATCTTTAAATGAACCTACTGAAATATTATAAATAAATTCGCTTTAAAACCTTGCATATATTTGAACCAGAACTCACAAATGGAATATTAAAAATTTCTACTCCATTACATTTCTATCGGGTGGTCCATCCGATACGCCGGATTTGATTTTAATATAAAATACTCCAAATAAGTATTTAATTGAGAAATTTTTATTGATTTATAAATTAAACATGTTGAGATTAATTATGGTGTTAATCAAATGACCACCGCGGATGTGTTGGCGTACCCTGACCCAATTGGTAAAATTTTTGAAAATTGTTTGTTAGGCAGTTCGCTCAATTCCAGCAATAACGCGTTGGATTACTGTTTTTAGTTCAGGAATTGTTTTTGGTTCTCACAATTATTTTATATTATATTTTTAATAAATACTATTATCACCAAATAAATACTAAAGAAAATGTAAAAGAATTGTGGGATATTTAAATCCGGCGTACCCGATGGGCCAACCTATAGATGAAAATATGAGATGGGTATTAATTGAATTTTTCATTTTTTCAAAATCACGCTAATAGGTTATTTAGTTACAATAACATATGAATAAAAAATGTTGTTTTTTACTTAAATTCATTGACTATCGTGAAAGAAACTTGTATTGAATATTGCAAATTCATTCGCTTTAATACGAGTCAAACAAAATTATTAAAACCATGCAGAAAAATTCAATTCAGTTAAAAAATTTCAAGAACGGAATATTGGATTTTATCCCCAGGGGAACATCATTAATCATGTTATAATAGATGTCTCATAGAGACGTAGCTATTCTTTAATTATTTTTTTGGTGTTCATGGGGTTATGATCTTATCACTTAACACAGTGTAACGTTCACCAATTCCACCCATGATAGACTTCCACGTCTACCAAGTTTTGAAAGTTGTATAAACCTACCTACGTGTAACTTGCACGTATTATTTCATATATGTGTTGTATTTTAGACCACCTGTGGTCAAAAATTGTGATTCCATTGAACTAGTATAGATGTCGCCGTTGGTAACGAGATATCTATATTTTTGTTTGGAGTTTTTAAAAGCAATATTCTTTTTATATGCATATGACATTCTTCTGAATTGTTAACATAACATTAGAATACACCTGAAAATTATTTCAATTTTTCTCCTTTTTAAATCAATTTTTACGTATTCAGAATATTTTGAGTATGTTTAAAATTTTCAAGAACACAACAGGATTTTATCTCCAGGTTATATAATACATCATTATTGTAGATGTCTCATAGAAACGAAGCTATTTTTTAAAATAGGAAAGTAGGTATGGAAGAGTTTTTTTTTGGGCGTTCATAGTTCATGTATGGCTGGCTTAAGTGATTATTTTACACAGTGTAAAGTTCACCAATTCTACCCATGATAGACTGCCACATCTAACAAATGTTGGAAGTTATATATGTGTAACTTTCACACTTCGTTTCATAGCTTTGTCTCTATGAGACCTTTATAATATTTTTATTTAAAAGATACATACATATGATTTTTTTTATGTTAACAGACAATGGGTATATAAAAGATGAAATTAAATTATAGATAGGTATATAAAAAATATGGTAATATTATTGCATATTCATATAAAGTGGCACTTTAATTTGTAGGTATTTGAATTTATTGTACCTAATTATCAATAAATCGTATTTAATTCTATGGTTAAGTTATTAAAGCTGAGCTCTATATATCTTTAGTAAGTCAGAAATAATGAAAAAAATGCCAACTTTGAAGTTGATTATCTCCGTAACAATTAACATTACGACATAGATATTTAAACATTTTTTGACTCATAATTTAGTTAGTAATCTACTTGTAAAATGTTGACTATCTCTGTCATACATTGTTCAGGAACAGTTAGCGACGTTCCACATTCAAAACAATTTTGACACATTCGTTTTTTGTTTTGTTTGAAACGAGTGATTCAAATATAATGCGATGTCGCTTTGAGCCATGTTTGTTTCGTAATTACCTGCAATTTAGCTCTTTTTGAAAGGCAACGGTTTTAAATTTGTTAAAGTGTAATGGCTTCTGATTTTACAAATATTTACACTGTCAAAACTCTTTACTGTTCACTTGTCCGTCCTGTCTCAGAATATGCCTCTGTGGTTTGGTCTCCCTTCTACATAAACCAAAATAAGTCACATCAAATCCGTGAAACAGCGTTTCTTAAGAAAAGTTGCATGGATGATGGGCTTGGAAAGAGGAGACTACTCGTACAGCGAAATTGAGGCAATGTTAAAAATTTATAACCTCCAAAAACGTAGAGAAAACACTGACTTAATCACCACATACAAAATATTAAACGACCACACTTATGTGGTCGTTTACTGTGCCAAATAAAATTCAATATCCCTTCTCGTAGACTCAGAAATAATGAAGTGTTGTTCCTTAGCCATCATACAACTTATTATGGATTCCACGCTCCCATTTCACGGTTATGTGGTCTTATAAACTCAAGATCTGGACCTCTCTGGATATATTTTTATGTACAAAATTTACTGCTCAGATGAGTATAGTCCGCACCCATTGCAGGACTGACAATCCGAGACCGAGTGAGGAATTCCGAAATACGAAGGACTTGTGACGTCGAGGACATTGTCCGATGGGGAAGATCTAGAAGACGTTACTGGAGAGATCACGTGGAGAGAGCTTGTTCCGAGAGAGCAGTGAGCGTAGCAGCGAACAAGCTGTCTGGTACCAGACTCCCAGGAAGATCGCACAAAAGATGGCGAGATATCTGGACATCTGTATCCCAGGAACAGGCTCCGAGCAATGACAGGACGTAGTCCTAGATTCTTCTGCTCTTCCGTACACAAGTTGAAAAGCCGTGGCGACATCGCGCGGCCCCGTTCGACACCTTTCGGGACGCGAATGCCCCATTAATTCTCACGCAAGCGCTGCTTCCCTCATTTAGGTAAACAGTGAATAAGAAAACACAGAATTACTCACCGAATTTGCGTTAAACTAACATAAAATATATTACGGCCGTAATAACGTGTCTAAAATAACGAATCTATTAAAAAAATGTTAAGTCGTTAGTTTTTATTTTATGCCTTTTTTATTTACGCATGTACAAGGTACCGGACTTACAATGGCGCATTAATGTTTACTGCTGACAATAAGGTATCAAGATACACGAAAATTTCAATTACGACGATACCTGTCTCCAGACTCCTGGGAGGGATTTAACAACCCCGCGGATAATTCTCGGATTCATTAATATTTTAATGTAGTTAACGTATGTTAATTAACTTTTAACTGCGCATTCATCTACGGTAGAGTTAACTAACTAAATAGTCTGTCGGGGAAACCTTAACACGATATCTTAAATAATTCAGTGTTGCGTTTTATATTTTTACGGCGCTGTAATAAATTTAATTTGATAACAGAATACAGTAGTGAACTCATTACACATCGCGCGAATCTCACACCATTTTCGAAACCTTTGCTGGCTTAAATGTCCTGAAAGAATTAAATGTATGCCTGAATACAGGATTTAATATTAGACACATAGGCCCAAAACTGTTTAATACAATGCTGGAAAGTATATCAAAATTGAAGAATCCGAAAAACGTTAAAACAATGCTTAAAATTTGGATAATATAGATGGGGTCATAACCACAGGCTTGCGCAAATCTCACACCATTTTCAAAACCTTGGCTGGCTTAAATGTCCTGAAAGGATTGAATGTATGCCTGAATATAGGATTGAATATTAGACACATAGGCCCGAAACTGTTTAATCTTCTTCTTCTTCTTCTTCACCAGCCTTCGTTTTTGCACTGCTGGATATAGGCCTCTTCCTTATTTTCCATTCTTCCCTGTTGTTGGCTAATTGTAGCCATTTCTTTCCCCCCACAGCGACAATATTATCGGCTCATCTCTTTTGAGGTCTTCCGATGCCTCTTTTATTTTCCCAAGGTCTCCATTTCAGAACTCTGGGGGGCCGTCTTGTAGTATTCTGTCTTGCAACGTGTCCTGCCCATTGCTATTTTAGCTTCGCTACACAATCCATGACATCCATTACTCTAGTTCTGCGCCTAATTTCGTCGTTTCTAATTCTATCTCTTAGGCTTACTCCTAGCATGGATCTCCCCATGGATCGTTGCGTGCATACATTTTCTACACTTTTCTTTGTAAGGGCCATAGTCTCCACTCCATACGTCATCACTGGCAGTCTGCACGATTCAAAGGATTTTCTTTTTAGGCTAATTGGGATCTCTTTGTTCTCGAAGATATGTTTGAGTTGGCTAAAAGCAGCCCAGCTCATCCCTATTCGTCTTGTCTGTATAATACAGTGCTGGAAAGTATATAAAAATTAAAGAATCTGAAAAACTTAAAAACTAAGATTAAAATTTGGATAAGAGAGATGGGTCGACCATTTATTGGGACACATAGGGCACCCATGATTTTATGTACCTAAACTAACTTAAATCCGGGAATGTCTACTGTAAAATACGATGTTAGCCAAGACGCAAACCACTTGTGACGGACATAATGACCTGTGTTCTTTTACGTAGGTAACACTGGTTATAATCCGTCGAAAATGACGTACTTTTATTATATAAGTATTTCGGCCGCCAGTTAAGGCTGTGAGAACAGCACTATCTGGAGTAGCGTAGCGTCTTGATAGCGTTAGTAATGGACATTATCAAAGAGACAATTATGTTTTTCGCCTCTTAGGTATAACTCATTATTATTTGAGCTATCTGAGACATTGTCACGTAGAGAATTATATATTTTTTTTTACTTCATTTTATATCTTTATTTTTGGTGCCACCTGATAGTGTCAGTGACGAACATTGTTACGTTTTGATAAATGATTAATACCAATGATATATATGCGATGCAGTAATGGATGCACTAATAAGTTTTAATTTTAATTAAACTGAAATAATAAAAAAAAATCTAAATATTTAAAAAATCTTATTATAGAGTATTTTAATTTAAAAAAAAACATTAAATAGATGTTTTAATTTTGTTTAATAACAATTTTGAAATCAAACTTGTTACGGACGAATCACGACGGAGTTTATTGTGTCGAAAAATTTAAAAAATGCATAGAAATATGATAAATTTATATTTCTTTAAATTTTTTCATAAATAACACATTTTTTCAGAATATTTTGAGTATGCCCAAATTTTTCAAGAACACAATTTACCTATTGGATTTTATCCCCAGGGGTACATTAATAAATATATATTGTAGATGTCTCAAAGAGAAGAAGCTATATTTTTATATGGGAAAGTAGGTATGAAAGTTTTTTGGGTGTTCATAGGGCTTAGACCTGTAACGGTACGGCTGGCTTAACTGATCACTTTACACAATGTAACATTCACCAATTCCATCTTCCTCAGCCTTCATCTCTCCACTGCTTGATATAGGCCTCTTCATACCCTTTTATCCTTCTTTGTTATTTGCTAGTTGTAGCCATTTCTTTCCCCCCACAGCGGCTATATCGTCGGCCCACCTCTTTTGAGGTCTTCCGACGCCTCTCTTATTCTCCCAAGGTCTCCATTTCAGAACTCTGGGAGGCCATCTTGTAGCATCCTGCCTGTCCATTGACACGATCCATTACTGTAGTTCTGCCCCTAATTTCATCATTTCTAATTCTCTTAGGCTTACTCCAAGCATGGATCTCTCCATGGATCGTTGCGTGCATTTGAGCTTTTCTACACTTTTCTTTGTAAGGGCCATCGTCTCCACTCCATACGTCATCACTGGCAGTTGCACGATTCAAGTGCTTTTCTTTTTAAGCTGATAGGGATTTCAATCAATGTATATTATTGATGTCTCACAGAGACGAAACTGTATTTTTATGGGAAAGTAGATATAGAAGTCTTTTGGGTGTAGGTATATAGGGCTGACGACCTATCATTCGGCTGGCTTAAGTGTTCACTTTACACAATGTAACGTTCGCCATTTCCACCCATGATAGAATACCATGACTACTAATTTTTGGAAGTTGTACATATTTAAATTATACGCCACGTTTCGTATATGAGTTGTAGCAATCCTCAGCGCGGCCGGCACCTTTTTCATTCCCCTTAAATGACCACAGATGTCGCTAATGAGACATCTTTATTGATTTTGGAGTTTCTGTTAGCAATATACTTTATCTGTGTAATGAAATTCTTCCGAATTACAAGCATTACACTAGGATACGCCAGAAATATTATTTCAATTTTGTTAAACTCCTTTTTAACAGTATTTTCATTCATGTACATTGATTGATTAATGATGTCTCTGTTGCAAAAATCCAGTACTGAAAAATTTGGACATACTCAAAATATTCCGATTAGGATTTCTTTGTTGTCGAAAATATGTTTGAGTTTTCCAAAAGCCACCCATGATAGACAACCACATCTATCAACTTTTCGGAAGCTGTATACATGCATAACTAGCACAGATTATTTCGTATGTGAATTGTATTTTCACTACCGTCGCACAGTGGTCGGAAAAGATAATCTGAGCGAGCGAAATTATTTTAGTGTTTATTTGTATTCTATACCCATTAAATAATAATAATAAACTAATTTAAAGATATAAAAAATAAAATAAACGTTGTATTGAAAACTTGATTATACCACCTAATCACAATTTATGTTTAATTCTAAACTTGTCTTTATGACGTCCACAATCGACGGATTTGTCTACAAAAATTTAACAAAGTTTTTTTTATTATACCTTGTTGTATTAATCGCCCTTAAAACAGCTTTTTTTACTTCCTTTAGAAATGTCTTGCTCATTTAACGATACTCCAAACAGTTTTTTCCTTGGTAATCCGAGAGCTGGAAAATAAATAAATTCTGAATACAGGCGTACCGAAGCGCACTCCGATTGATTTTAAATCTGTAGCTAAGGTATTAGAGAAAGATAGTTTACAACAATTAGAATCAATACAGGTCAATCCCAGTTTTGGCAGGCATGCAGAAAAAATTTACGATATTTTACAAACACTCGTATCCGACTGACAATAACTCAACTTTAATTTTTTCAACAACATGTCACTACCTGCTCGACTAGACACGAATAGACACGAAGGGTTTATTCTAGGTAATTAACTATTAGTGGGACTTTATTACCCAAGGAACTAAGTTTATTTTGCTGCATTTTTTTTTTTATTACGACTTTCGTTTTTTGAATTTTGCGCGCACAGAATCTAATTTCCAACCTTTGTGCGTCGCCTGCAAGACACCTAACATACAAACTTTCCATTATAAAAATATATCTTCGTCTCTATGAGACATCTATAATATAACTTAAAACATTTTTTATTCAGTCTGTGAATACGGTTTGAGATTATTTAAAAATAATCCAAGAACTTGTTTAGTGTGATGATGATCAGCGATGCTCCACATCCAAAATTGGCGTGGCCGATTTGAAGTCGGATTTAATTTAAAATGATTGATTACATTATGTTGCCATTTTATAAATTTATTTTTAAGTAGGTGTAGCATTTTCGAAAAGCCATAGGCAACGATGAAAAGTGGACAGTATTCTGTGCTATTCTGAATATTGCAATATTTAGGATGTCAGATCCTTATCCCAACACTTAATAGAAGAAAAAAAAAATAAACGAGATGTAGGTATACGTCGGTGGTGTGGTCAGAGGGAGAGAGAAGTACGTGACAGTTATCCGTCAAAGACAAAATATAAATCTTTTCTATGGTCCAAAGTGACAATGACAATTTTGCCATAATTTTACATCAGGACTCTTTGGGAGAAGAAATTAATAAGTGCATATAAGATAATTTTTTTTCTATAAGCTTTAAATACAGAATTTCATGAAATTTTAGGTTGAGAATTGTGAGGTTACGTTGCGTTTGAGGGCAGCTGTCAAACCAGACCGGAGAAATCGGACATCGCAAATAAATGTTTTTACTTTGAGACGATACGTGAAAATGTACAAATCTTCTTATTTAAGTACGATGAATACCGACGTATACCTATGTCTCGTTTATTTTTTATTTTTATTCTCGACTTTTAAGTGTTGGGATAAAGATCTGACATTGACTATTTGATACTATAATGCTAGTCTGGCGGTCTCCGGCTCTTACTCGCTTACTCACTCACCATCACGCCGTTTTCCCGCGGGGGTAAGCAGAGAGGATAGAGCGCCGCACTCTTCTGTCCTGACGTACAACTCTCGCCTCATCCACATTCATACATCTTCGCATGCGAGCTCGACGATTGTTAACGGGACCAACTTCCAGTGTCTGGTTATCTGGTCGTGCCACGTCTTCCGCCGTCTCCCTCTCTTTCTGGCGCCATCAACACTTGTGTTATACGTCTTTCTTACCATTCTTTCCTCATTCATCCGCTCAACATGCCCAAACCACCGGAGCGACCCCTTTTCACTCCCTTTATATTAACTCGTGGCGTCTGCTTGCTAGCCGTCAACAAAAACTTTGGATCGATTTTTGACCCTTTTCCCGTGATCCAATCGAGCTGAAACTTGGCAAGTAGACTCGTGGCGACGATCAAGAAGATTTATCAAATTATCGTTAAAAAAAATTAATAATTATAGTATAATTTCGGATTTTTAGAAATTTTATTGGTTTTTTCAAATTGGAATCATTAGAAAAGTTTGATTACGGCGGCCCGATAACGTCGCGGAATATATTCTAAATTTGAATTACTCCGTCGGTAGATATACATAATAGGTACTTCACTACGAATGTCGAAAATCTAAATTGACTGACAAATGTTTTTAGAATTTAATCTTCAAAGCATGAAGTGTCTTATCAAAGCTCAAAACATCTGACATTTTAGAAATATATTAAATTACTGTAAGTTTAGTGTTATGTTATATGTTATAATTCATCATTAATTTTTGTTTTATTTTACAAAGAAAGGGAGTATAATAAAAACTTGTTTTTTATGGGTTACTTTTTTAATTTAATTATGCTAAGATCAGCTATATATGTATATTATTTTTATTTGTTATCTATACTAAGAAATATACAAAAGGTCCACCTCGAGACAGATGTTCACGTAGGTACCTACTTAATAAGACGGACACGCAATTATAAAAACAAAAAAAATTAATTTCAACTGTAATATCTCGTAATTCAATAATTGTTGACTTGTAATTACTTGAATACGGAGAAATAAAAAAATACACTTTAAAAAAATTAATGAGCTTGGATAAATAATTAAAAAAATAAAAATACCAAAGAAAATCGACAAATAATATCTGCGCATGTACCATGCGTGCATTTCTCTTCTAACCATCCATCACGCCGTTTCTCCGCATGGGCAGGCAGAGAGGATAGACCGCCACACTATCCTGGCATACTTTTTTGCCTCGTCGACTTTCAAGCGTATTGTCACGCACGCACTTTGACTGACGAAGCCTTAACCCGTAAAAAATAAATCAACAGTGAATGAAATTGTGAGAACAGTGCCATCTAGTGACGGGCCTTGGAACATAAAGAATTGCGCATTTTTCGATTTTTACACCGTAATATCATTAGCGCCATCCGGCAGCGTTAGTGAGGGACATTGTTACGTATGGAATTACGTGGGCATGCTGATAGTTCAAAATGTCCTCAGGTTTTCACGGCCGTTCAGAATCTTCTGTGTATAGTTTTCTGGGATATTCTGCCGTGTATATGTGACCTCTCTGGCCAGAGATGTTGATAGTTCGACTTGTATCGAAAGAATTTTTCACGATCGGTATAAATCACTGTAATGATATGTCAACTTAAAAAAAAGTAAGTCAGAAATATTGAAAAAAAATGCAAACTTTGACATTGCACGTCTCCATAACTATTGATTAGGTCACGGTTGCTCGAACATTTTCGGCTCATTATCGAGGCAGGAATCCATCTATAAAGTTTTTGCCACTAGCTATGAGACGCCGTGTAGGTACTTGTAAGAAGAACACATTATTCTGTCAGATAAATATTTCATTTCTTTCTTTTACGATACCTGTTAAAATGTATTTTTAGGTAGGTAGGTATTTTTTATTTTTTTATTTAAAAAGTAATGGAAACCTAAGAGGTTTATGAGTAACATTTTTACATGATTCAATACAAGAAAATATATTAATATAATTTAGATACAAAGGCATTTTTTATAGTTGGCCGAGTTTCAATATTTTTGTCACATCTGTTTTGAATTTGTCAGTGGTCAGTTGTTTGGTCTGTTGTGGCAGGTCATTGTACAGTTTTAGTCCGTTGCAAATTAGTCGGGATTGTCCTGTTTTTGTTTTGGCGTGTATATATGTTTGAAACTCGTACAAACCTTTGTGGACAAACACACCAATAGAAACAGTATAATTTACAGATGAAAACACGATAAAATACAATTTCACCAATGTTTGAAAATAGCCAATGCGATAAACACACAAAACCGAGAAATTGAATAATTTTACGTTATTTTTAGTGTCGGGCCTCGCCGCTAGATGGCAGCGCGCTGCTGCCCGTAACGCGAAATAAAAATGGCGCGGTCGGTTTGGGCCGATGCTGAAAATCGAGGCGCGCACATCTGCGGTCTTTAATCGCAGAGAAATGCGAGCGGGTAATTCGATTTCGTTTTAAATAGACGAAGATTTTTAATGTGTAAACTAGGGATGGGTCGTCCACGTCCGTCCATCGACGAGACGATCAACTAGTTGAATTCGTCAACTAGTTGATGCATCAACTTCGTTACGCGGACTATCGTTGGCTATTTTTATTACGTTAATTTTTAAAATTTAAAGAAGTTCGAAGGAATATAGTTTCGGGGAAAGTAAAACCGCTACTTGTGCTTATATGTAAAAAGAAATATTTTATTATTTATTTGTTTACGCACATTATAGGCTTTTACATATTGTTTTATATACTTCTTTCTATATATAATAAAGAAAGAAGTAGGTGTACACAACAATATATAAGCATGAAAGTATTGGGTATAAGCATTAAAATATGAGTATAAAAATTAAAAATATAATTAAGTACAAAGCAGTAATGTGTGTATAAAAAATATATTAGGTACATATCATTACATGTGTACAGGGTTATATGGAAAACATTAATAACCTCGCAGGACTATATTCCTGCCTTGATTATGAGTCGAAAGCTATCATGACCTAATATCAATAGTTATGGAGATATGCGACATCAAAGTTTGAATTTTTTCAATATATCTGACTTATTTTTTGGAAAACGTTGGACTATCACTACACTAACTCAAATCGATTACGAAAAATTCATTCGTTTCAATACAAGTTAAATAAAATGATAAAAACCTTTACATTTATTTATTATTTATAAATTTATAAATAAATACATAATTTAAAAATACTTTACATTTGAGATGTTATCTAGAAATCTATTTTAGAATAAATCTTTCAAAGTCAGGCTTTCACTTTGTGGTGACATTATTAATAAATAAATATATCTGTATTATTTGTCAACTTTAGTTTAAGGCTCGATCTGAGAAAAGGGACATTGTTCCCGAAACATGTAAAAAATCAATAAAAAGTGGTGTAAACAAAATTATAATAGATTTATTTTTTTATCTATAAGTTGAAAATAGATCAACTAGTTGACGAATTCAACTAGTTGATCGTCTCGTCGATGGACGGACGTGGACGACCCATCCCTAGTGTAAACACTAGACAGCTTAGATCGCCCGCCGCTACAAAAAAATTACAGATTTCTTCCTTCATGTCGTTACCTAGTGGCTTACTTTTATTGTGTACTAGCGGCTTCGCCCAGTTGTTGTTATAATGATAAACTCTCATATCTTTAAAGATATTTCACATATGATTTGGTGTCGAGGACAAATTTGATCTGTGATGAATGCTTAAGGTTAACAAGATGTTTAATTTGATAAGGATCAATATTGAATTGGTCAAAATTGCTGCAAAATAACCATTATATTATCTTAGTTATACATTTAATGAAATCCAATAAACAAAAATGGTTGGCGTGAGTTATCCTTAAAAGATAGATATATACTACTTTTAACTTTTTTGTAGATAATTTAATTTTACACAATTCTTTGCTACACGATTTTTTTGTATTTCTAATGGATTATGCAGCGTTTCCATGAGAGCGCCTAAGCGGCAAATTTTTTTCCGACTTGATCCACTAATACCGTTAATGCTTAGCTGCTATATATGCTAGGACAATTTTAAATATATTAAAATCTTTCTGGAGAAATGCAGATCATAACAGTAAAAACCGCATACAAAACTGTTGAGTGGTTCTCGAGATTAGCGCGGTCATACAGACAGACAGACAGAGGCACAGATGCTTGCCTTTATACTATGTATTTGAGGCTGTGAGAACAGCGTGGGGTCTTGATAACGATAATTTTCTTCTTCGTCTTTTTAAAATAGATCTGTCGATGTGTGCTACAGAAAACTACGCCTCCTGGGATGACGAGGTCCAGCTATCCCTCCATCTTTTCGGTGGTCTTCCCGGTGGGCGTCGTCCAGAGGGGATTTCATTCGCTGCTGTATGCACGAGTCTGTCACTGTCCATCCTGGCCACGTGATCTCTCCAGAATCTCCTTCTGGATCTACCCCATCGTGCTGTGTCCTCTATTTTGCAAGTTTTCCTTGTGTCTTCATTTCGGACACGGTCACGTAGAGTTTTCCCAGTGATGGATCTCAGTACCTTTATTTCAGTTGTCCTGAGGAGTCCTTTGGTGCGGACAGTGTCAGCCCGCGTCTCTACAGCGCATGTCATAATAGGTCGCACGCATGTCTTGTATATTATGACCTAACTTTCAATATGCATATTTTTGTTAAATTCTTGAGACAGTTGTCGGACTTCGGTGTACAGATCGCTTTGGCTACAGATTTCTGCATCTAAATATCTGAAGCTCATAACTTGTTCGATAACGATAGTGATGGACATTATTAAATAGAGAAGTGGGCTTTTTTGCTTCATATACTCTCATTATATTAAACCTCATTATTATTTGAGCCATCTGCTGCCGATGAAGGGATTATTGGTCCAGAGACATGTTGATAACTCGTCACATCTTCCAGATATTAAATTTTCTGAAAATCTTTAACTGTAACTGGTTGCGGATATCTTATACGAACCGTATGTTTTGCTGAGAAGCGATTCTCGACGTTTCATTAAATTCTTACTCAACTTCATCAGGAGGACGACCTTTACCCGCGGAGTTAGAGGGCGGACTGATTACTGCTTTCGAGGGCGTAAATTTGAGTGGAGTTTCACTTTGTTGCGGAGTGTTCACTTCTTCTACAATAGAGGTCGCCAGTGTGAAATATGTACTAGTTACGTCGGGGGACTTTACTGCGACGTCTCTGTCGTAAGAACCTTCCTTCCTGGGTTTCAATCCGTGGGATTGGTTTGCAGCAAAGCACATCTTCTCCATTCTGCTCGGTCTCCGGCGATCCTCTTCAGCTCTGTGTAGGAGGCACAATTCATATCTTGGCACACTTGCTCAAGATATTCACGGCGAGGGCGCCCTCTGGCAATCTTTCCCTCTACCATTCCCTCCAGTATAGTTTTGAGCAGATTTGAGCAGATCGTAAGAACAGGGCGCCAAATACTTGATAGTTTGTATTTGTCATCTCTATTGAAATTGAGATGTTTGTGTATAAGGTCATCCTCCTGATGACGTTGAATAAGAATTCAACGAAACGTCGAGAATCGCTTCTCGGAAAAACATAGGGTTCGTATAAAATATCCGCAACCAGTCACAGTTAAATATGTCTAACGACCGTAATAACAACCTTAACTCTTTCATAACATCTTTATTCGTAGCTCTGTCCACACAGCTTATTTTGAGTACTCTTCTGTAGATCCACGTCTCGAAGGCTTCTTCAAGTCGCCTTATCATAAAATAATAAGTATTGAGAACACGCAGCATCTGAAACTAATAATCTCTCCGATATGGTCGTGAAATTTAAACAAGCCATTCAACGACATCCCATCGACACTGCTTATCACTTCGACGAACAGATAATGAGAATACAACACTGGCAGTGTTGCCATGTGACATTCCTGCCATGTCAGGACTCATTGATTGATAACTGGCATATGAATGAGGTCCTGAACAGGGGCGGATTGGCAACCTGAGAAGATCTCAATAATTTAGACAAATTTCCACAATTTTAAAAATCGATATGATAAACGAGTGTATTCAACATATTTTCTTTTTTTTTTAATTTAAAATTTTTATTTATTTGTCCTTCTTAGATAAATAAATATAATTTAGCATTTGAAATAAGGATTCTATAATACTATATCTACGACAGTGCGTAATTATGGCCAATAAGAATCTGTTAAAAGAAGCAAGAGCGGTACATGATGACGTTCTAGTGCCAACCCTGATGTACGGAAGTGAAGCCTGGAATTGGCAAAAGAGGAATGAAAGTAGACTGAATGCGGTAGAAATGCGGTCACTAAGACGCTGGTGTAGAAAATCTTTGGTCAATAGACTGAGGAATTAACAAATTAGACGTAAATGCAATGCTGGCTGTAGTGTGGTAGATAGAATAGAGAAAGAAGTGTTAAAAGCCGCAATAACCATAGAACTTGTATGAGAAGATGTATGAATGTGGCCGAAGTAAAAGTGGTGTGCCATGATAGAAGAGTGTGGCGTTCAATCCTCTCTGCCTACCCCTGCGGGGTAGTTATGAGAGTCAGACCCTCTTGAAGGAGTATTGCAGGTGTGTAGTATAAATATGCATTAATATACAGAATATTTCAAAATTTTTCAACGAACACGGTACTGGATTTTATCCCAATATTAGGTACATCATTGGTGTTCATAGAGCTTACGACTTATCGTACGGCTGGCCTATGTGATCACTTTACACAATGTAACGTTCTCCATTTCCATCCACAGTAGAATACCACATCTATTTACCCGTTTCACGTGTGTGTTGTAATCAACATTAGCGCCATCGGCGTCTAAAGCTTTTTCATTCCATTAATCGAATACAGATGTCACTAATGAGGTATCTATATTAACACCCAAAGACTTCTTTACCTACTTTCACATAAAAAAATATAATTTTGTCTCTACGAGACATCTATAATCTCAATAGAATAGAATACCACATCTATTTACCCGTTTCACGTGTGTGTTGTAATCAACATTAGCGCCATCGGCGTCTAAAGCTTTTTCATTCCGTTAATCGAATACAGATGTCACTAATGAGGTATCTATATTAATACCCAAAGACTTCTTTACCTACTGTCGCATAAAAAAATATAATTTTGTCCCTACGAGACATCTATAATGTCTCATGCGTTAATCTAAGTAATACTAAATAGAATTGAATGTATAACAATGGTAATATACCTACAAAGAATTATTATATTAGTAAGAAATAGTGGTAGCTTTAAATTCTGTTTTTATTTGATGATAATGTTTAGGGTAGAAGATGCAATTTGTTGTGAAACTGACATTTTCAAACAGTATCATGATTGTTAGGGGAAGATTATTAAAAAATTTAATACCAACAAAACTAAAATGGTGAGGGGTATAAAAGCAAAGATAGCAATATTAAAAAAATGATTGCAGTCATCGAGGATTACTAATTTATAATATAATGAATTCGATATTTTTTAGGAAACATAGCCTATATATTTATAGAAGGAAATTTGGAAGGGATAGATGTATAAAATCTAGAATCCGTAGCAAAAGTGGTGTGCTTACTTCTGTTAGTTACTGATTGTACCTATTTCATACTTGATGGACATTGCTAATAGGGAATGCAATCCCGAGTCGGGATCGCCCTTTCGGGATCCCTAGAGATTAGAATTTCTAATCCCGCGGGATCCCTACGGATCGGGATCCCGAATACTTGTTTATAGAGCTGAATTGCAATTAATGACAACGCCTTGCATTTTTAGACAATGCAGTAGAGTTAGTAGTAGCTTTTATTACTATGTTAGGTTGATAAAACACAGCAAATATTATTCAAAGCTACTTGCATTATTTGAATGTGACATCAACATAAGTTTTAAGTACTTACTAAAAGCTGTATAGACAGACATACACAATCAAACATACAAAATATAAAAAATGCTGGTCAGTCCCGATAATTTTTTATTTATTTCAAAAAAATCCTTGTTTACAAATAAAGATACTAAATACTAATTTAACAATAAAACATAAGATAAATTACACATTTTAATTGTTTTGTTTAATTTGTGGATTATGCCACTCTACTAGGCTACGCCTGTTCCAGAGTGGCGTTATAGAACACAATTATAATATTTTTTGGAGTTCGTCAGTAGTATTTATTTTCATAAGGTAGTTATTATGTATCTACAGAGTATCAAGTGGAATGTTAGTGAAAGTTGAGTGAGTCATAAGTCCAAGTGTAAATATGTGTAGAATAATTGTTTAATGTAAAAAGGGTTAAAGTATTGTTTAAGATTATTTTTTATTTTCCTTAATTAATTAATTAATTTATATAGGTATATATTTTTATTTGAAGACATTATTACGCAATTACAGTAAGTAAATTTTCAGTTGCTGTTCTACCTTTGGAGGTAAGCCAGTTGTTTGCTAAAGCTTTTATTTTATTAATTGAGTATATTCTGATTTCCGGGAAGTCTGTTTTAAATATGTTAAATATTTTAGGCCCTATGTATGAGTAATTTTTCTGTCCATGTGTTGTCTTAGTTTTTGGTATTTCGTCAAGGTTTCGTAATGCTTGTCTAGTATTATGTGAATGCGAGTTACTGGTTGCTGTTAGGTGGTTTGTGTTTTTGATGTAGAAGATGAGGGTAGACTTAACGAACAGCTGTCTGACGTCCAGTACATTAAATTATGTCAATATTTACTATACAATGTTACTATACTGCAATTTCTTAGTTCGGCGTGCGATTTGAGATGTTTACACGTCTTTGTGTGGGTGGAGCACCAAACGCCCTCACGGGGCCGCGCATAGAAGCTTTTGGGACAAATTCATTTGGGTAAGGATCCAAGATTTATGGCGGCAATTAGCGACGGGGTCGTTTCGCGGGCCCGGGTGGCCCCCGCTTTGTGACCGCTCGGCGACAATAAAACGAGACCAACAAACAAACAAACTAACAAAGCCGAAAACAAAAAACGCGACAAACAAATGGACCGAAGCCGTTTCGGGCCCAGAGCGTGAGAAATCTCCACGCGGCGTGACGCATTCGAGAGTTGGAGCTGAGAAATAATCGTTTAATCTGTAAAGAAAGTATATTTTAAATGCTAACTGATAATCACGCAGAGAGGACAGAACGCCACAGACTTGTATACTGGCAAATGGTGCATTACTAAAGATTCTGGGAAAAAAATCTCGAGCTCAATACTAGAACTATATAACGCGTCTTGGCAAACCATTCATAACCTATATTCAACCTCACCTTGAATTTAACTAACTAACTAACTAACCATCACGCCGTTTCCCCGCAGGGGTAGGCAGAGAGGATTGTACGCCACTCCCTTCTATCCTGGCACACCACTTTTGCTTCAGCCACATTCATACATCTTCTCATACAAGTTCTACGGTTGTTGCGGCTTTTAACGGGGCCATCCTCAAACACTAATGAGATAACTGTGGAAGAAATCAGAAGGGCATTGAAGCACATGAAGAATGGCAAGGCTGTGGGTTATGACAATGTTGCTGCCGAGTACTTTAAGGGTGGTGGTCCAGTAATACTCACGTGGCTTCATAGACTCTTCAACCAATGTTCAGAGGGCAGCTACACTCCCAAGGATTGGAGAAGAGCTGTTATCATGCCTCCATACAAAGGAAAAGGGTCGCGAATGGACTGCGCGAACTATCGGGCCATTAGCCTATTGAGCTCTGTTGGCAAACTGTATGCGAGAATTTTGATAGAAAGTGTGAGGTTGACAACAATATGGTCACCCACATATAAATTCAACATTGACAGAAACGAAAAGGTTCAAAAAACATTCCTTAAGCGTATTAGCTACAAATTTGATTTGAATTTTTACTATTTGGACTCAATAAAATTTCACAAATTGGACACTCTAGAAAGCAGGCGAATATTGTCAGATCAATCCTTTCTTTTTCAAATTATTCATAACCTTATTGATTCTCCTGAAATCACCAGCTTGCTAGCTTTCCACGTCCCGCTCCGACCTACCAGACAGAAGTACCTCTCTTCCCTTCCAACTTATCAAACCAACAATAGGAAATCCTCTCCCATCCCACGCATATGCTCAGATTATAATTACCTCTTAAATTCAGTAGGTATATTTAACACTAAATATGAAGAATATCGTCATATGGTGAGGCAGATACTAGAAACTCGTCCCCCTCCCTGATAATGTATATTATATACATCACGAGCCCTTTTGTGTCTATGTTAAATTTGGAACAATCGGTTAAAATTGGAACAATTTGGAACAATCGGTTAAATGATGTTTTATCTGTCATTGTCAAATTGACTTATCTATGGTTATGTCCTATTTGTGTTATCTTTAATTGTGGGAGACATTTAACTATTGTTTTTGTATTTTATCTTACCAAGCGATTGTGTCCCCCTATTGGATGACCTAATAAAATAAAATAAAAAATAAATAACTGAATGTGTGCTTTTGAAATAATTGCACCTTTTCATGACTTGATATTCAATGTTTGTATTTTGACAAGATACAAAGCCACGAAGCCTTTGATGTACAAATTATATACAGGGTGTCTCGTAGCTAGTAGAAAAAACACTACAGATGGATTCTTGCATTGATAATGAGTCGAAATGTTCAAGCAACCATGACCTAACATCAATAGATATGCAATATCAAAATTTGCATTTTTTTCAATATTTCTGATATATTTTAAAAAAAAAGTTGAACATCAATACAGCAACTTTATCAATTATGAAAAATTCATTCGCTCCATGATAAGTTATTAATGAATTTACTTTAGGACCATCTAATAAGCAATTAGCAGTTTTTAAAAGAAAAATAAGGACAGAGAAAATTCTTCTATCAGACAATATAGCTTATTTTAATTAAGCTCATTAAAAATATAACAATAATGCTACATATATACCTACAAGAAATGCTGTAGTGTATATTTAACTAGTAATTCCGACTTAATGGACAAAAAGTACGTTCCAATTGTCATTTATCCCTGCGCCTTGGGGGCATAGAGGAAGTTTTGTGTGGACGTCTCCCCGTCCCGCTCGCATTTCAGCCACTTTAGCATTAAAAAATGCTGAACATGGGTGGCAAAAGTGGGCCGATTTGGGAGCTATTGCTCATAGAACGGCCCTGGGTGTGTGATGTGTGGTCGCTCTTCTCTTAACTCATTAAGATCTGATTTTAATCTATACACCATATGATACCTTACTGGACGATGTCAAGGCTAAGAGTTGGTTCTATGTGTTGTTTGTATATGCATTCTTAGACTAATTACTTGAATGGATTCGCAAAATTCGCACTCGCCATTATTTGATCCTTTTCAGGACGAACAATGCGTTTGTTTGCAGTTGAAGACAATTGAAATAATGGGCCAAATATTTACCAGACATTAAAATGTTAACACAATTCGTCACAACCCAGAGCGACTTCGAAAAGATCTTTTTAATAATAATAATAATAATATTTGGATAATTAAGGTAGCACCGTTTCTCAAGGGCATTTCATTTTACTAAACAACTTAATAATTAAAAGATTTATTTACTATTACTTCTAAACTAGACGTAAAAAATATGGAATTGACGGTTAAAACTATAGTTAAGAGTGCCAGGAAGAATTAGGTATTTTTGTGGAGTGCATACTATAAGTGGAAAACTTTAGGTAGTGATTTTATACATTCTTATATGATTGTCTAAATAAGTGTGTCTTTAGTTATTTTTTTTAGTATGGTAAGCTGTGTGTTTATCTCAATGTATTAGCATGCTCTAACAACTGTACACACTTGCTCATTATTAGCATGCTTATTTAAAGAATTCTCATGAATGAGCGTGCTCAAAGCTAACAATCAAACACGCTTATTAGTGGCATGCTCTTGTCAATTAGCTCAAAGCTAACAATCAAACATGCTTATTAGTGGCATGCTCTTGTCATAGAATAGAGACGCTCTTGTTAAAAATGGAATCTTTGCAAACTGAAAGATGAAATTCAAAACAGCTTACGAGTTTCCATCCGCACATTTTTGATTTTAGTGTTTATAATTTGTATTATAAGATTTGAATCATTCATGTAATAAAGTTTCATAAACATTGTTTCTTGCTATATTATTTTTATATAGCGGTGACCGGAGTATTCCACATACATTCGTGATTCCTATAATAATTCACGAAAAGTAATGTTTTCTATTCATTACTTTTCGTGAATTATAATTCATCTCCCCAACGCGCCATATTTGTTTTATCTGTCGTGGACTGAGAAGATCGCATTGATAATCGATACTAGCCGCGAATGACATTAGCATGCTCTTAAGTAAGCATGTTCATACATACTCAAAACATATCCCTTCCACCCGCAAATCAAATGAGCATGCTCATAAATCAACCGGCGGTTGCTAATAATAAGCATGCTCATTACTAGCAATATGCATACACCCATGCTACTAAGTCGCAATAGCTCAAGAAGCTCAATACTGCGCATGCTCAAGTGCCACTAATGAGCACGTGAATCTGTGTAATGTATTGAGGGGCCATGTCATGAATAGCATAACTTATATTCAATCCTCTATGGACATTTAAGCCAGTGGAGGTTTTGAAGATGGTGTGAGATATGCGCAAATTTTGAATTGGGTTTTCTTTTTGCTTTATAGAGAGTTTTTCAATAAGAACGATATGATTTTAAAATGAAATAAAAACCCTTTAAGAATATTTTTTATTTTATTTGGAAGCACAGACGATTACGTAAAGTTTTAAATAAACGTCTTTTAATTGGCCACCTTGGCTTTGTATGCAGGAGTGAATTTGTTGAACTCAATTTTCAATGATTTTATCTAATCCATGATATAATGACTGACTAATCTAATGAACGTAAAAACAGACACATAATCATTATATTTATTTATTTATTCGGTTTTTGTATGTAAATAAAAATCAGTATGTACCTACTGATCTTCATTTAATTTGCATTGGTAAAATAGAACATTTGAATTTATGTGAAAATTATTTGACAAACAAACAACTGACATATAATATACACCAATAAGTGTCTGAATTTTAATTGATTAATATTAGGTCCTTACATATGAAATTGGCGTTTAGTATGGGAGGAACATAAAGCTGATTTTTTTTTATTATAATATATTTATTTAATCAAAGTATGTACCATTGCTATCTATGCACTTTTGCCATCTCATAGGTAGTTCATCGATCCCTTTACTAAAAAAACCATTCGGACGGGAATCAATAAAATCTTTGAAGGCGGTTTGGACTGCCCCATCGGAGTTGAATTTTTTCCTTTGCAAGAAGTTATCCAAATCTCGAAAAAAATGGTAATCTGTTGGGGCAAGGTCCGGAGAGTACGGTGGATGTCTTAGACATTCCAATTGAAGCTCCTCTAATTTGGTAGCCGTCTGTTGTGCAGTGTGTGGTCTAGCGTTATCATGAAGCAGCAGTGGCCTAGAGCGATTAACCAGCCTCGGTTGTTTAGCAGCTAGCTTTTCCATCATGGTTTGCAGTTGCTGACAATAGACATCTGCCGTAATCGTCTGGCCAGATTTAAGAAAGCTGTAGTGAACGACACCAGCACTAGTCCACCAAACGCTCACAAGTAACTCGCGTTTGTTGATTTGCTTCACTCAATTCGTGAGGTACCCACCTTTCAAGCTTTTTCACCTTACCAATTGCTTCAAGTGGATTAAAACAGTTTTATCACTAACACCGCAGCCTGCAGCTAACTCGGATGTGGTTTGCGATGGATCCGCTTCCACAATAGCCTTCAATTCTTCATTATCAACTTTGGTCTCCGGCCGTCCACGGGGCATGTTCTGCAGGTCGAAATTTCCAGAACGAAAACGTTGGAACCAAAAACGCACGGTGTTTTCTTTTGCGGCACCGTCGCCATACACATCATTAATCCTTCGAGCCGTTTCTGCAGCATTGGTGCCACGGTGGAACTCGTACTCGTAAATAACGCGATATTTCAAGTTTTTCATTTTGTAAACTGAGTGACGCAAAGAAAAAAACAATTGAGGAAAAAACAAATGAATTATAATTTTCAAAACACAAATACATGAGTAAATAGCTGTATAAATTTGGATTTGGAATTCCTAACCAAAGAGAAGATATTTGAGATCAAATTTGCCAGTACGGCAAAACACCAATTTCATATGTAAGGACCTAATATAAAATAATAGCTTTAAATGTTGTTTCTCTTTTCAGAGCAACGCAAAAAAAGCTTTTATTTAAAAAAACTAAAATATTTGGGAAACCACATTATATGTGTATTTTTATTTTTTATTTAAGTATCAAATTTTGTTTGGACTGTGCCTGTCTCACTAGAAATATCTGTGTTGAGACAGGCATAGTTTACAATATTGTGTAGGATCAAAACATAGCAAATAGATAATAAAGTGTTTAGAGTAACATAATAGAATATATATCATATATATGAGGTTATATTGTGTTAGTGTGTTTGTCTAAGTGTGCCTATTTTATCTCTTCCCTTGTTTCGGATCCACAGTTTTATTTTGTATTTTATGTTAGGGTTGTAAATTGTGGTTTTAATTCGTCAAGCATGCAATTAAGTAATTTGGGTCCAAAATAGTTATAGCTCCTTTGTCCATACGTGGTGTGAAACCTTGGGATTTGTAAATAGAGTTTTTTTGACCATGTGGTAATTATTACATATTATTATAGTGGCGGATGTATTGCCAGTTGACAATTTCTTAAAACCAACCACAAAATTTAGTGGAAAAACTTAAATAGATTTCTGGTAAACAATGTTACAGCGACAAGACCAGCTCCATGATGACGAGATGAGTAGGAATGGATGGGAATAGGGAAAGGTTAAACCAGGTTTTAGGAAGTATAAAATTTATTTAGACTGCTTTTGAGGATAGGTATGGTCTGTGAAGATGTGACGCTGTGCATAGCTGGTTCCCCAGCCCAGCATGTTATGAGTGGGGATGGAAATAGAAGTACTGTCAGCTGAACAGAGCGTAAGACCATGATTATATAGAAGCTTGAATTTAGATTTCAGGTACTGAGATGAGTTAGAATTGAAGAGGACATTACAAGTGGAGAAGGTTGTGGAAAACGAGATGTGATGGAATTTTTTGAGGTTAAAGATGAAACGGATGCATTTGTTTTAAAGGCATTCTAGAGTGTTGAGATGCTCTACATTGACATCCAGATTATCATACATTAGCTGTAAAATACTATCCAACTATTAGAAATAACGTTACAATTATACAGGGTTATTTGGAAAAAAATAATAACCTCGCAGGACTATATTCCTGCCTAGATTATGAGTCGAAAACGTTCAGGCTATCATGACCTAATATCAATAGTTATGGAGATATGCGACATTTTTTCATTTGCATTTTTTTCTCAATATTTCTGACTTATTTTTTGTAAAACGTTGGACTATCATTACAGTAACTTTTATCGAATGTGAAAGATTCATTGCCTTTAATATAAGTCAAATAAAATAATAAAAACCTTCCAATTGGAAAATTTTCAGGATTTTTATTATTTTATTTAACTTGTATTGAAATGAATAAATTTTTCGTAATCCATGTAAGTTACTGTAATGATATCCCAACGTTTTACAAAAATAAGTCAGAAATATTGAAAAAAAATGCAAACTTTGATGTCGCATATCTCCATAACTATTGATATTAGATCATGATAGCTTGAACATTTTCGACTCATAATCAAAGAAGGAATATAGTCTTGCGAGGTTATTAATGTTTTTCAAATAACCCTATATAGTGAAATTACTAAAGTACATATTAATAATTCTTCTTGATAACATTTCCAAATAAACAAATAAATGACTGTATTCTGAAAATAGCAGTATTGCTGTATCTGTATCTTGACAGTTATTGTATAACATTATAATGCCGTCAATTTGTTTGACAGGTTTGATCAGATAGCTATGAAACGTTAACAAGTTCAAGATAAATATATTATAGATGTCTCATAGAGAAGAAATTATATTATTATATGGGAAGGTAGGTATGGAAGTCTTTTTGGGCGTCCACAGGGCTTACGATCTATCGTGCGGCTGGCTTAAGTGATCATTTTACACGATGTAACGTTCACGCTGTATACATTTATTTATAATTATATTTATTTATATAGTAGATACACAATAAAGTTCTTTATAATAAATTAAATCTATGTTATAACATTTAAAAGACATTATACTCCCCATAATATGACTCGAACTTATGGGAGGAGTATTTACAAGCCAAATTAAAGTACAAAAGCAGAAATCATTTAAAAGTAGTAATTTTTTATACAGAAACCACTTGAGACATGCGGGCAATGTTACAATACAGTATATGTTTAACTTACACACTTGTTTCGTATGTGCGTTGTATTTTTACTACCGCCACCTGCAGCCCAAAGCTTTTTCATTCCCATTATCCAATACAGATGTCACTATTGATAATGTGGTATCTATATTTTTATTGGAGTTTAAAGCAACATCTCTTATCTATACAAATATTATAAAGAGGAAAGATTTGAATAGGCTCCGAAACTACTTGACCGAAATGAAAAATTCTTTCACATTTAGAATCCTACATTATCCCTGATGAACATAGGCTATAGAATATTTACAAAAATTTTAGGGATCCGTACGAAAACTTCGATAATGTAACCCAACGTGTGAAAAAAATACGAAAAAAAACTTATATCGCGTACGCTGTGGGAATTATTGACAATAGAGCAAAGTGATGTACAACAGTTTTATAGAAGACATTAATATATACAGAAAAGTTTACGGTACCATATATCTACTTATTACAGTTATGTTACAATAACTTATGTTAACATTAAATGGAAACATTGTTTTTAGAGAACAGGGGAACCTTTGTTTTCCCTCACAAACTTATTTTTTACTTAATCCTTAACCCGTGCAACGCCGGGTACGAACAGCTATCTATAATCTTGATTAATGATGCCTCCTGGGGATAAAATACAGTATTGTGTTCTTGAAATATTTGGCACATACCTATTCAAAGTATTCTGAAACGTTAAGTTATTTACAAATTGTGAATAATTAAGCTTTTTGATTTTAAGTATTATTATGTTATACAATAACTGTCAAGATACAGAAATAGCAATATTGCTATTTTCAGAATACGGCCGAATTTTACAACATTTATTGTGATAGACTTATCGGTACTCATTTATAAAAATATTAATAATATTTAATGACGTTTGATCAATTCAATGTGTTACAATTTTTATTTTTTCATTTCAGATTAAAAATGATTACGTAAAACTTTACAAAACGTGTCCGAGCTGCGTGAGCAGTTACAATGAACCATTTTAAAAATGAGTTAGTGAATCGTTAAGATTTTAACAGTTAAAAAAACAATGAACAACTCGTTAAAAATCAAGTGAACGAAATTAAAACAGTGAAAGAATGGTTTCTTGAAAAACATATTTTGCCCTTCGAAAAGAGTGAAAGCAACCGAAGAAATGGCTGCCGTCAGTGCAAATCTGATTCACCACCAGCAGGGGGCGCACTCCAAGGTCAGCCACGACGATCAGAGCGAGGAAGAGTCCAACGACGGAAGCCTGCATTCGGTCTCGAGAGAGAAGCACGAGGAAATATCCAGTCCAGAATACAAGCCCTCGAGTCCGGAGAGCAGGCCGGCCAACCCTTACGCCACCAGCGCGTCAGACCCGGTGAAGTACGCCAGCTCCCCCGACCAGAGCGACGTGACTTCCCCGAAGAGATGCACCGTGACTCCGGAGCCCAAGACCGCGCACGCTCCGCTAAACTCTTCGTTCTCCATGCACAACGTCCTGAAGATGAAGTCGGAAAGGGACAGCGTCAGCCCGCCCGTGTCGTCTTGCTCAAATCCTGGAGTCTTTTCAACTGAAAAATTGCTCGAGAGCACTCCGAATTATGTGAGGAGATTGTCTCCGCATTTGGAAGAACAGAGGAGGAACGAACTGGTGTACGCTCCTTCTAAAAACGAGTGCAATTACGATAGATCTCCGAAAAGAAGTAGTCTAAATAACAACTTGGGATACAGAGACACCGAGTATGATTTAAGAAATAGCTCCCCGAATGAAGAAGACGACAAAGCGAGGAGGGATAATAAGAGCAGCGATGATATGGACGAGGGCAGCTGCTGCAGCGAAGACACTGTGCTTTCTGTCGGAAACGAAGCTCAAATGGGAAACTTTGACAATGAAAACCGAACTTCTTCCACAACGAATTCTCAGATCATCTCTCCGCGATCTTCTCCCGTCCCCTCTCCAGCGTCCTCAGTTCCTAGTCACATGCAAGACCTCTCGTCCTTCAAGCACATCCAATCGCACCTCTCGGCCATTTCGCAGCTGAGTCAGAATCTTCACGGGGGCCAGCACATGCTCCTGAGACCCAATCCAATCGCACCAAATCCACTATTGTTCCTAAACCAAAATAGACTGCTGTTCAACCCCCACCTTCCGATCCAGCCGAGCGCGCAGCAGATGGAGTCTCTGCACCAAAGCCCCCACAGCCTATCGAATTCACCGACAAGTATCAATCAAGGCCTGTCGAGGCTGTCTCCAAGCGAGATATCACCAAATCCTAGCATGAATTCAAACCAACTATCACCGAATTCTCCGGGCTGCGACGGGAAGCTCAATCTGATGCAGAACCTCTCGAATTTTGGCGTTCTCGCTCCCCAACTCGGTTCGAGCTTGCGATACTATAAACAAAACCACTTTTCGAATTCCGGGATGCTTCCCATCGCTCCAAACGCCCAGAACCTCAACAGCGGCTTCAGTCTGACCGGGAAGCACTCGCAAGAAGACAGAATAGACAGTCTCAGAAAAAACAGCGTTAAAAGTAGCCACCAGGACAAACTGAACTTGACCAACGGCAATCCGGCACTGCTGAACCCTGCAGGCGTCAACGAGAGACTATTCGGAAGCCACAACAGTCCGAACATAACCAACAACCTACACGTAGACGACGAGAGGCACAACATGATTCTGAACCACAACGGCTTGAAATTTAGCATAGACAATATCCTGAAAGCGGACTTCGGGAGACGGATCACGGACCCTCTCCACAAAAGAAGCAAATCCGGGTCCAGCAAGCACAAATTCGGCGCGGCAGTCCTCAACCCCTTGGCTTCCGCGGGGTCGCTGCAGGCCGCGAAACAAGTTCCTCTCCACCACGCGAATCTCAAAGACAATTTCGGCGGCGGCTCCAAGGGCGGCGCCTTCCACCCATCCAAAGAATCCAACAGTTACTTCCAGCCCAAGAACCCCTCGTCCTCCGGCCTCGCACCAAATACAAACCTGAACGCTTCTAGCGGTAGTGCCTTGAGGCTCTCTGCGGAGAGGCTCAGCGCCGAATCCAGGGTTCCTCCCGTCGGCGACTCCAAGACGGGGGGCTCCCTGCAGAACAATCTGGTGACCAGCAGCGTCAGTGCGTCCGGGCCCCCTGGCGACAAGCCAGCCGGGGCGGGGAACCCGATAGACCTGTCCAAGCAGGAGTCGGAGGGTTCCAGCAAGGGAGACGGACCGATGGTGTGGCCGGCCTGGGTCTACTGCACGAGGTACAGCGACAGGCCTAGCTCAGGTTAGTTCAACATCACTTTTCTCATTTATGGTTTGTGAAGATGTTATCCCTGTCTTTGAAATTTTTAGTTTATCAATTTATTTTCATTCCCTGCCTTTGGAGGTACGACGCAAGTGAAAAGGGGTGAAAAGAGGCTTAAGGGACGCTAAATAGATAGCCTCTTAATCTTTTCGTTTGTAGGTTTTTAAATAATGATTTTTGGGATTTTAAAAGTGAAGATGTTCGTTCATTACATTATTCTATACTTCATATTTTTTTACTTGATTGTTTAAATATTCTGGTAATAGTATTAGGCATGTTTTTCACCCTTACTTCTAGACACTGGGTAATAAAAAAACTCACAAATGTGTGTTAAAGCTACACTTCAAATTTTACCGTAAAAAGCTGGCAACAAATTTACGCAGTGCAACAACTATTTCGTTTTTTAATATACCTATATGTTTAGGTACATGTACCAAGCTATTTTTTCGAAATCTTATGAACAATCGAAAAATATAGAACAAACAAAATGACGTCTGCCTCACGTTATGACGATTAATTGGATTAATGTCTCTTTGCGAGCTGGAATTAGTCGCGTTGACCTAAAAATTACGGAAAGTATTAACCGAATTAATATCAGGTCGCATCGTTCGAGAGTTCATACTACCTGCTGTTAATTCAGATATATGAGATATTCCGCGACTTGTATGCTCCTAAAATTGAATATATATATGACCGTCTAGTTAGTTTAAAATTGCACACCACGCGTCACGGTGTGCCTATTCATTACATCCATTCTGCGTTTTGGGACGTGAAATAATGCAAGAACTCGATTACGCATTTTTCTTCTTCCTGTGTCCTATCCGTTCAACGGATGTTGGCTATCGTCACTCTATTAACCGCGGTATACTAGACAGGCCATTGGTGTTCTCCTTCTTTCCCTGCATTTCTGGATGTATCATCAAATATCAGAGATATTACATTTTCTGAACGTTAAAATCCTCTTCTTCTTCTTGTTATTCAGCCGTTATTTTTCTACTGCTGGATGCCTCTTCCTCTCTTCCATATCCTTTCATCTTCCACTATTGTTGGCTTCTAGTAGCCATTTCTTCCCCTGCACAGCGGCTGTATCGTCGGCCCATCTCTTTTGAGGTCTTCCAACGATTCTTTTGCTCTCCCAAGGTCTCCGCTTCAGAACTCTGTCCATTCATCCATCGAGTTGAATAATGAATATAACAATTTGTATTAATTAAAATAAAAAATTAAATATCATGTCCCCAAACAGCAATTGTATGCTGGTGTAAGGGGACAGGAAATACAGTAAAATAAATGGGTATATATATATTAAATATAATCACATTGACTTGTCAAACAGTCATCTCCTCTCCAACACTAGTCCCTTCAGCCGTTTATTGAAAAGTTCCACACAATTCAATTCCTTTATGGAATTGGGAATCCCATTATAGAAGTCGATCGCAGCGTGTAAGAAACCATTTCTCTCTCTATTATTCCTCGGTATATTACTTCTTACATAGTCTCTTGTTCTCGTGTGTTGTCTATGTACGTCACTGTTCTGGTAAAGGACGATATTCGTTTTCAACAACTTATTATTTATTCTATAAATCACCTTTATCTTTCCCACATATATCAGATCCTCCAGGTTAAGCATGCCGGTGATCCTGTACAAGTCAGTGGTTCTGGTGTATCGATTTAGGTGGAAGATCTCTGTTTAAAGTTCTTTGTATCATTCCCTGCGCCTGTGAATTACACTGTGACCAAATAGTAATGCCATATGATGTAGCGGTTTGTAATAAATAAAGGTGCGGTTATTATAATTATAAAGATACATTGAGATTTGTTCAAGTAGAGATAATCTTTCATTCGCGGGTATTATAATATTTACGAGATGTCTGAGATTGGTTGGCAGATGAAGGGAAAAACAGACAAGAATATTGCAGTATGAATGTTGACAACAAATAAGACGAAAATCCTACCTTTTAGATGATGGATGATGGTGTAGGATGCAGAGATGCCTTTTTCTTCAATGTTTTGCTGCAGACGCACTCCACTCGCGTCGCTCAATAAGTAAAGATACCGAGATGACAAAATCCACGATTTAACACAGATGCGGTAATTATAATAATATGCAGTTTTTTCACGCGTAGATAGTAGTTGCGGTATTACAATATGATATTTCTAGTAGATGCGGTATAATATAAATGCGGATTCTTCATATGCGTAAATCACACAAGGTGCGGAATTATAAGAAGCTTCTTTTTTCACCAAAAACAATTGAACCGAGATTGGCGTGGCGTTTGGAGTAATTTGAATTATATTACCTAATGAGAATCTCATTAGCGACATCTGTGGGGATTTAGGGGAATGAAAATGGCTTTGTACAGGCCGCATGGAAAAGGCGCTTACAACTCATATATGAAAGCTTCACGCAATTTGAACATATATACAACTTCCAAAAAATGAATAAGCATGGTATATTCTATCATGGGTGGAAATGGCGAATGTTACAATTGTGTAAAGTGATCACTTAAGCCTACCAAAAGACAGGTCATAAGTCCTGTTACACCCAAATGACTTCTATACCTACTTTCCCATAATTAATACAGTTTCGTCTCTGTGAGATATCTATAATATACACTAATTGAATTATATTATGCGGTTGAGTTATAAGTAGGTACGACAAATGTCGCTAGGCATATTAAATGAAGGTAGGCGGGGTGGGATTAATTAGAGATAAAAAGGATTATGAGGACATCTTGCTGAAGTCCAATTCAGCCACAACCATCGCCTCTATTCCTCAATATTTATCACTGGCCAAACCACCATATAAAATATGAGGGAGAAGTTCTTGCTTCCATTCTAATTTAACCGCGATCCTAGTGCGCTCATCTCGGCAGACCGCCTCAGCATCATCGAGGATCTGACCAGCTGGAAATGCTAAACATTCAGGGCACATAGGCTGTTTGGAAACTCCCCGACGCACCGTTGCATTACGCGCCTAATTGGCTGGGCGATTCCGGCTGCTTCACACTGCACGTTGCAGCGGCGGATCAAAGGGTTTATTAGCGCGGCCATCTTAATGGCCATTCTTCTTCGCTAAATTATTTATCGTTTCCGTGAAGGGTGCGTGTGCGGCGGCGGCTCTCTGGTGAGCCAGCCGGCCGTGAAGACATGGAGGCTTCAAGATCGCAGTTAAACATGGCCACCTCCAGCTCTGATTGATTTATCAGGGCTCTCCGCATTGCTGGCAATGACAGAAGCACCCGAGTCAGCGAAAAGTAAAAAAAAATATAGGTGAACGTACTTGTGTACGCGCGTGAGAATTTATACATCTTTGGCATACATACTGTCACGTGACGTAGCTGCAGGAGGAATTAATGAAGACGCTGGGATTTAATAAAGGATTTATTGATTAACAGATTGTTAGTTAACTTTGTAAAAACCACTACCAGATTTTGGGTCTACCGGTTTCGAGACGTACTCGTCTCTTCGTCAGGACCAACACTACACCACTACATTAACAACACTACACACCTCAACCATAGTATTGTTACACTTCCACCAATAATTGATCACATGCGTGTTAGTCTTGTCAGGGACAAACGTGCACTGAGATTTATTGATTGCTGAATAATTTATTATTCAAACGTACAAAGTCACTTATCAAAGTCATTTTATCACTATAAAATGTAACGCCTTAAATTAAACTATTTCGCAAATTTATCACTCGTAAATAGACACTTTATTCGCTATTCCCCAGAATATTCCATCAATTTCCGCACTTTAAAAAAAAAAAAATATTTTTTATTTTATAGACACTAACAGGATAATAAGTACATGATACTCTGATAACAAACATTATAGTGAAGACTATGCCCAATATCCCAATTACAAGTGTCTCTAAATGTACATTTATATGTATTGTATATTTAGTGTTTGAATGTGGTGCGATTAGTATTTAATGAATAATTGATTTAATGGATCTATAGGTTCAGGTCATCGTTTAGAAAATGGATGTTGTGTATGAGTGAGTTTTTGAACGATGATAAGGTATCTGCAAGAATATCAGCATCAATGTTAGGGTCAGCACAATACAAATTATATGTGCGACACAACCTTGTGATGGGAGAAAAGTAACCGATATTATTAGTTTCATTTATTAATTAATTTAATTAATTTCGCTTCAGTTTATCTCGCTACGTGAGAACTTTCTAGAATCGCTGTCGAATTTCCGCTCCCTTGGCACCACTGGCTTCTCGCCGCTATCGCTCGCTCGGCCGGACTGACCCGCAGCCCGCGGTTACCTTCGCTTCTGTTATCGCCGTCAGACGCGCGCGAAAAATAATGTATATACGTGGCTGATGCTGTTATCGAAATTCCGAGACGTTTCCCGCGTTTTCCAGCCTTTTGGATATGTCTCCCGTAAGCCGTGGATTACGCCAGGCTGTTCTGGAATCTTCTTTTGTATTGCGATCATTTCGAACAACTGTCACCCGACATGAGTGCGCGATTCCCCTTAGCTTCGTTACAATATCTTTGTCAATAATCGCTCTGACAGAGAGACTTGGATTATTCAAAAAATATATTTAAAACGCCTTATTTTATTGGACGTTACTGTACACGCCGGTGACGTTTGAGTTTAGAGGTTAATTGCATTGGGAAAAGAAAAACGACTCACCGCAGCATGGCACAGTTCAGTCGAGTTACTCTGGTACCAGTCGCTCAAGTTACGCAGCCGTGAGATGTGGCAACTTATTACGCTTCTTTTACCACTTATTTTCCTCTGGATGATGAGTTGGTTTAGACTATTCTTTGGTCCTTTCATAATATGTCCGAGACACTCCAGCTTTCTTACTTGATAGCTCGCAGCACTTCTCGGTCTTTTTCTGTCCGCTGGAGGTCTTCATCATTCGTCACTTTATCCACTCAGGAAACTTTCAATATTAGTCTACAGAGACACATTTATCATGTGACCATACGCACGCTTAGTTGCAGGTTTAGGTCATAAGCAGATAATATTACAATAGCTGCAATCCATCAAAAATGACGGAACATTGGTTGGCGTCTCTGCTAAGCTCTAGTATACATTTATAGCAACATATTTTTGGCGGTCCACGTAGATGGAGAGACCGTAACAAAATGTGTTGAGCGGCCGAACGTTACACGAAGTTACGGGAACAGACAGACAGACAGGTAGATGGAAGGACGGATGGACAGACAGACAGATGGAGCGGCAATCGGCGACAGCCGATTGCTTACCTGCAAGTTTGTAATAAATTTTCAAAATCGGTTGTTGTCATTCGAATGAAATTGAAAAATGATCCATATATATGATATCCATCCTTCTTTTCCTTTTCAGTAAATACTTTCGCAACCACCACCTTCTTCTGCTCTTACGTTTCGATAAACTCGTTAGAATAAATAGATACGTAGCACTAATCATCATAACCCTTTTGGGCGACATTTCCGCGACAAGTGATATGCGAGTCCCGGTGTGTACATGTCAAATGACCGCGTCGTTGTCCCCGAAACATGAGCGTAGATGTTGATGCGACATGCCGCGTGGAATGTTGCGCGATTTGTCCCCTAGTGAATACGTGGCTTAAAGCTTTGATTACTGCGACACCTGTAGAGGTCAATGAAAAGGATTCAGGGAATCGGCATCTACGCGAGTGTCACCTTCTCTGTCCCTCTCTTCCTTTTGCCTAAGCCCGCGGTGTGGTTTACATCGACACGTCGGCTTACATCGGACGATCTGTGTAAACAGGTGTAAACCGACAACGTGACAGGGTCGAATTTCGGGCGCGTCCGCGACCCGCACCCTCGCCTACAGGGTGGGCGACACACATTCTAATTTTTATTTATGTGTTAACATCTTTACGCTCGGTTTGCGGGACTAGAGACGCGCGATTGCGAGACGTTTCCATAATCGAATGATTAGTAATCAATCTTCTTCTTCTTCTTCTTCATCAGCCTTCGTATCTCCACTGCTAGATACAGGCCTCTTCCTTCTCTTTCCATCCTTCCTTGTTGTTTGCTAATTGCAGCCATTTCTTTCCCCCAACGTCGGCCCATCTCTTCGGAGAATTCGAAATTTTATAGAAAATATGGCCTATAAATCTATAGGAAACATGGTTTTGGAAGGGATAGATGCATAAAATCTAGAATCAGTGCATTTTAAATTAGTAATCATTAAGTTATTGAAGAATAATTTTTTTTTTTGTCGACGTCAAGAATAAATGCAGTAAAATTTCATTCTTTATTTCCTTACCGGTTAACTGTACACGTGACACACATATGGTGATTTATCACTTCTTAATCTCCTTCTCCTTTTCTACCCCTTATCCTATTGGGTAGGGAAACCACCTTATTAGATATACACTCTACATGTTTCGAGAACAATGTTCTCTTCTTCAGGATTGTTTGTGTACTAAAATTGAAAAAGATAAACCATGCAAGTGTATTATGGTGAAGGGGATGGTGAGGGGAGGTCGGAGGTGTTAATTATGGAATGTCATCTGAAGGGGATGGAATCTTAAGTGGAAAAATATTCAATGGTGGGTTATGCACAAATTTTGTCCGGTTATTTATTAATTTTTTGTATTTCTCGGGCACTTACAATGTAACAATTTCTTTCACACATTATTAAAGAGTTTAAATTTACAATGTACAATTTGTTATTGTAATAGATCTGAGGAACGTATGTCGCGACGCCAGAAAGAGACTGCATGACAGAGAGAGAGAATGTATAAAAAGGCGCGTGAATGTCGAGTCGAGCCTCTTTTACTACCATTGTTATCCAGACCGCATCTTACTGTATAAACGATTGTCTAAACCACTATTGTTACCCAAATAAATACTTACGAGAACAAAGTCTTTACTGGAAGCAACCTCATCCCGAAACAAGAGTATTACAGTTACTTATTAAAGAATTTACGCTACCGGTTTCGACACGTCCGTGTCATTAACGAGCGTTATTTAAACTAATCTAAAATGCGAAAGTACTGTATTAGTTAAGAAAATAATAGCCCCGTGTAAGTCACCATTATTAACCATGTTCCCTCCCTCGCCCCTCCCACTCCACAAATCACCCCCGCCCCCTAAAGACACCTAATACAGAACTTTCGCATTTTAGATTAGTTTAAATAACGCTCGTTAATGACACGGACGTGTCGAAACCGGTAGCGTAAATTCTTTAATAAGTAACAATTTGTACTCTTTGATAATGTCTTGTTATTTATTATATTTGAATTAATATTGACACTTTTCCTAATTTCAAGTATTTCAATTTTACTTATTTGTGGGATCTTATAACTAATATGGTCGTATTCTCTCGTAGAAATTCCATTTCGGCAGGCAGCCTTTCTTTGGTGCTTGGTCTGAAAACTGATTTGAATACTGCCAGCTTCACTTTTTAATCTGCAGAATTAAAATGATGTTGGGGGTTGTTTGTGAGCACCCTGTGGCCCATCCGTCGATGTCTGCGCGTAACGCGACACCGTGCTGGATCCATGTGAACCACACGCCTGGCTGGTCGCGATTAACAGCTCCTCGGCGCAGCGAGACCTGACCTTGGAAAGTCGTCCAAACTCCTAGACCCTCGATTAGTCAAATCAAAAATCATGTTCGGAATATTTCAAGTGCGCTCAAATTTTTCAACTGGATTTTAAATAATTATTAACAAATGCACGTGTTCTAGTGCATTTGTTAATATTATTAATATTTAAAGCATTAACTTTGTGGTTAGACATTATAACAGATTGTTAGTTAACTTTGTAAAAACCACTACCAGATTTTAGGTCTACCGGTTTCGAGACGCACCCGTCTCTTCGTCAGGACCAACACTACACCACTACATTCACAACACTACACACCTCACACCATAGTATTGTTACACTTCCACCAATAATTGATCACATGCGTGTTAGTCTTGCCAGGGACAAACATGCACTGATTAGCCTAATGAACCATCAGGGGTCTACCGAAAGAGAGTGAGAGGGGGCGGGGTCTAAAGTGGGTGATCAATTAGTGTTGTGAATGTAGTGGTGTAGTGTTGGTCCTGACGAAGAGACGGGTACGTATCGAAACCGGTAGTCCTAAAATCTGGTAGTGGTTTTTACAAAGTTAACTAACAATTAATTAATTAATTAAGTTAAGTTAATTATTTGTTAATAATTCGGAAGAATGACATACACATTTAAAAATAAATCAATAAAAATGTTTTTTGAAACCGTGAATTCGAAATAAATTATTTTAAATAAATAAATTTTAAATAAATAAAGATAAGGACGATAAATTTAGCCATCTGGTGTACATTCATTGAAATGCAATGATTGCCCCGCGTTTTATATAGGGAAGACATCGCGTAATGTAAAAATTAGAACAAAAGAGAACTTGCGTTTTTTTAAAAAGTAGTGGGTTCTCAGAATTTGTAAACCATTTAATTGTAAAAGATCACACGTTCAACAATAGTTCAGAAGTTAGTATTATTCATAAAAAACGGAATAGGTAATAGACTAGATAATTTAGAGACATTAGAGATAAGAAAAGCCATTAATATGAATCATAAAATCATTAATAATCAAGTGAATATATCTTTTAGTCCACATTTAAATATATTCCCTCTTAATAATAATATTTCCTGTACAATCCCACCCCCTACCCCTACTATTGGCACTCCGTTCTTTCACCTTTCACACTAGTATATAAGCACATCATTTTTTTATGTTTAGGCAGTTAAGATTCTCCCTGAAGAAGCTACGGTCGTAGCGAAACCCGGTTGGATTTGAAAATAAATATAAGTGGTTTATTTACTTAGAAATTACTTTATTTAAATATAGCTGGTCATACCCGGCGTTGCACGGGTTAAGGATTAAGTAAAAAATAAGTTTGTGAGGGAAAACAAAGGTTCTGTTCTCTAAAAACTGTTCTCTAAAAAACAACGTTTCCATCTAATGTTAACATAATTTATTGTAACATAACTGTAATACTTAGATATATGGTATCGCAGATTTTTTTGTAGATATTAATGTCCTCTATAAAACTGTAGTACATTACTTTGCTCTATTGGCAGTAATTTCCGCAGCGTACGCAATATAAGATTTTATTTTCGTAATTTTTTCACACGTTGGGTTACATTATCGAAGTTTTCATACGGATCCCTAACATTTTTGAAAATATTCTATAGCCTATGTTCATCAGGGATAATGTAGGATTCTGAATGTGAAAGAATTTTTCAAATCGGTCCAGTAGTTTCGGAGCCTATTCAATTCAAACACACAATCAAATCTTTCCTCTTTATAATATTACTATAGATAAAAAACTAACTAACCTAACGTTTTGCATATAGAACGCCATATTCGTCTATCTTAGCAGACCACTTTTGCTTCGGCTACATTCATACATCTTCTCATGCAAGTTCTACGTACCTTATAAATTAATTATATGAATCATTCATATTGATAAATAATTCCATTCATTTTCTAAGAGCCTTTTTAAAAAAAAAATAGAGATGCGAACCGGAATTCGTGTCACATCAATATTCTTACTATTTTCAAATTAAGCTAAACGCTTGTGCTATGAAAATGGGACTAACTTGCTTGTCTGGAGTGAGATTCGAACCTGCGACCTTTGGATCACGAGGCGAGAGTCCTAACAACAAGACCAACAAGCTACTCATCTTTCTTAATATTTTCTTTTATAAAAATTCGTGTATGTTTGTAAAATACTTGTTATAACCCGTCAAAAATGACTGAACATTGTTTCGCGCATTTGTAGTATATTTTTGCGGCGGTAGCAACATGCGTGAAGCGGCCGGTTCAAGCCCCATCTCCGGCCGTTTAATTTGGTCATTTTAGCCGCGAATTCGAACGAGATTACGGACGTTACACGAAGTTACGGGACAGACATTTTTTTTTTTTTTGAATTTTGTTTTCGCTTTTGGTACAGTAATCGACCACTTCGAGGTAACGAAGGTGACGCCGTACTGTGATGCATACTCATCAATATTCATGAATCATTTAACGAACAGAGTGTGAATTGGCTATGATAATTGTTAATTGTCTACGCTTTTAATGAGTGATATCGAGATGACGGGGGGCATAACCATCAGGCCCAATTGCGATTAAAAATTATAAAAAAAAAAACGGGCGAGCCTTACAGTAGTCGCGTGTGATGTGCAACATTTGACATCTCACAAATAAACATAAAATTTAAAAAAAACTAATACATACCTATATATTTATTAATTAGTGAATACAAGTGAAGAATATGTATGTTCATTTACTTATTGTTGAATTTTGCCGCACTAGGTAGGTACCGTATATCAACGTACGCATTTTTATTTAGAAATGTGTTTGGTCAATTATGTGTTTTTATTTATTTACATAGATGGCGGTAGCGAGCCGCCATCTATGTAAATAATTGTTGTGTAAAAACTTTGAATAATTTAAAAATAATCACATAAATGTAAAAAAATTAAGTATTTATTGGATAGTTTCGAAGATATAGGCTAAAATATATCATAGTTACAACATCCGCACGCTTGACACCAGACGCGAAGCATATATACAAAATCAGAAGCATCGGCTGTTGGAAGTGTGCGTTTTCGCTGTGATGGCACTTGCTGGACATTGATTTGTTTATAAACGATGATTTTTTCCATCGCGCGCGTTCATTGGTCAAATGAAATTGCGCGCGCTTCCCCGGCGTCTTGTTTCACTCATCAAATCACTGCCACAGATTGCAGGAAAGCGAGAGGAAAGATGTTACACATCAAAAAATTATCTTATTAAGAAAGAGAGACACACGCTCTGCTCACGCTGCCTACTCTTACATGTAGAGAAATCACAGGCATGGACATGTGCTAAGAATGCCAGAGGAACGAATATCAAGAAGAATATTCATGACAACTCCGGAAGGTCACCTTAGATGAAGCTGGGAAAAGCAACAAGAAAAAGTGTATGAAAACAGAATGGGTCTTGATTGGTTAAACAACACGTACCGAAGCAGCACAAGACAGGGGGATTTGGAAGCACCTTGTCGAGACTTGGCCTCCCGACCCTAACACGAGGACCAGGATAAGGGAATGAAGATGAAGACGATGATGATGAAAATATACAGATAGAACGGCAGACTCTTCTGCTTGGGCACATCAATCTTGCTTCGACCACATTCATACATCTTCTCAAGCTCGCTCTCCGATAATAATGGTCGTCCTGTAATATTTAGCTTATCTGATCGCGCCAGGTTCTGGAACTTATGGAAATTTTAGGATGCAACAAAATGCGCGCGCATCATGAAACGAAATATTTTCACACCGTGAAGTCACGACTCGCCAATCAAATGCTCAAAAGTCGGTTTTCCAAGTCGTTTGAAAATGGTGTTATGAAAATTGCATATCTCCGGGCGCTTATTGTTGTTAGTTTTGTATTTTTCTTAATGTAATTGTGATAGAATTCATAATGTGTTATTATGATGATTGAATCATGTTCTTTCTGTTTCATTTTCTCTTTTTTACACAAGAAAAATGCGATTTGGCACGTGGGTGCTGCATTTAATGTGTGTTTTAGATATTTCATCAGTTGATGCAGGACTGTCATTAATGGAAATTCAAGTTTGCGTTGTATACCTTGAGTTGGGACATACAACACAGCACGTGGTTCTTTATGTATGCCAAAGAAGTAAAACTTCTAGCACGAGAATACAAGTACATACACCCAACCAATTGCATTGTTTAGATTTTTCTCAAAAAATGTTTGAACCTCTTAACACTACTTACTTACTTACCTGCCATCACGCTGTTTCGCTGCGGGGGTAGGCAGAGAGGATAGAGCGCCACACTCTTTTGTCCTGACACACAAATCTCGCCTCATCTACATTCATACATTTCGGCATACAAATTAGACGATTGTTGATCTTGAGGCTGGATTCTACTTTGGTCACTCGCAAAAAAGGCTATTTTTAATAAAAAAAAATTAACAATTTGAATAAAGATGTTGATGTAAGCCTTATTAAAGCTTAATTAATATACCTACACAGTTCAGTGAGTTGCTAGTGATATACTGAACCAAAAAATTCAAAATTTTCCTGTTTTGGACATCCCATTTTTTGAATTTCAACACCAGCGTAGACCCACCTACTAATCAAGGCGTTGTATTCAAATGGTGCTTTTGTATGTTAAATGTGCATAAAGTATATAATAATTTTTTTAGAGTATTTTAAGAGCGTATTATTTATTAAGCCTAATAAACCGTACATCAATATCTTTATTCATAATCTCATAAATTTAAAAAAAATTTTTTGAGGGCCTTAAGTAGAATCTTGCCTTAATGGGACCATCCTTCAGTATCTAGTTACTCTACGTCTTCCGGTAAACAATATTAAGATCAGTTTTACAACCTAACAGTTCTCTTAACACTCAATAAATTAGTATTTTTTTAATACTTTTGTGACAGCGATCAGTATACCCCTCGATTTATGTTCGTTTGATTAATTAGGCTAATTATAAATCATGGCGATTGTTGCATTACTGTGATTAGGTATACTATTAGCAGGCGATTGGCTACGGCGCTGCAAGCGAGCCTACGCCGCCTGGCGACAGATTACGGCAATACTAAGCGGTTCGTGTCTCGGATAAAGTATACGATCTAAATAGTACTATCCTCGTATGCGTTTGGCGAAGAATTTGTCAAAATGTTATTTATGTTAGTATACATCCAATTACTTTTTTGTCTACCGGTTTCGAGACGTAACCCGTCTCTTCGTCAGGACAACCACCACACTAGCATGCAAGTATCACAAATTACTCTTCACATGGGTGTTACTCTAACTAAAGGCCAACATGCACTAAGTTTCTTATCAAAAAGGATGAAGAATAGAGTAGTAGAGAGAGATAGAGACGGGGTCTATAGGGGGCGTTGACCAATCTTGGGTTCTACCCGATAATTTAAATCAATAGAGGACTGTAGAGGAAATTTATTTAGAATATTTTTAGTTTGTTCAAATCTTTCAAATATTGTTTTCAAAAATTCATGACATTAACGACACCTGTGAGGATTTAAGAGAATAAAAATGGCTGTGTACAGGCCGCATGGAAAGGTTGTTGCAATGCATATATGAAGTGTGGCATGTAATTCAAAAATATACAACTTCCAAAAATTGATCACTAATGTAAAGTGATCACTTAAGCCGACCATACGATAGGTCGTAAGTCCTATGTACACCCAAAAGACTTCTATACCTACTTTCCCATAAAAAACTACAGTTTCGTCTCTGTGAGACATCTATAATATACATTAATAGGAAATTTATTTGATTATTAATTAGAGGAATGTTGTGTTTTATGGCTTTACGAATATGAAAAAATTCCGTATTATTAAGTTTTAACCCTTTTTTATTAGTTGAGGTTATTCGCAGATTCGGAGAAGTTATTATTATTAAGGCATCTCATGTGTTATTTTATTCTTATGTTAAAATTACGCGATGTCCTCCCAATATAACACGATTGACAAAGTTGCAAGTTAATTGATAAATCCAGTAATTATTGAAAATATTATTTTTATCTTTATTGTTTATAAGGATTTTACCAATTTTGAAGAAGAATTTGTCCCTGAAGAATTTGTCTCTCATGTACTGATGCTCGTTGCTTAAATAGCTCAGGTTCGCACTAGAAAACTTCTCGCTTCTAGTAGGTACTTTCTTGCTGGAGCACACAAAAATTTATCTTCTTTTTCCTCTTCTCCTTCCTCAGCTTTTATCTCCCAACTGCTGGATATAGGCCTCTGTCATACCCTTCATGGAATTTGGGTTCATTTAATCAAAACACCACGCTTGACAGACGGGTTGGTGAGCTTTGAAATCAGCCGCCCTTAACATAGGGAACAGACGCTGTTTGTAGCCGCCCATTATGGGTCAGAAGCTACCTATTGGTCTGCGAGAGGTATTTTATTTCCCTCCTACCCTCCATATCTGGCGAGCTTTCCCCTATCCGCCACCTGGGGGCGCATCTCCCAGCGGTGACCCTAAAGTAATAGCTGTTAACAATAGGTATACATTATATTGTTTTTTCATCAACAACATCAACCACGAATAATCTCCAGAATGTTAACGCCAAATAAATCAATATTATCACTAATATTGAATAATTTACTTTACTTTGCATTACTTTATATTTCTTTTTATTCTTTTAACAACGCAACCATGAAATTAGATATTTAAATGGGGCCTCACTTAATGAAATGGCTCTTATGGTCTGTGTCTTCTGGGGTATTATGCCGTGCTATTACGACTTTTCTGGTGATGATGTTTCAGATGATGATGGACCCTGCAATGAGATCCGAAACATCGGCCAGGAAGGTCGTAATAACACGGCATAATATCCCAGAAGACACAGACCATAAGATTCTGAGTGACCGTGAAAATCTAAGAACATTCTTAATGGAATGGCTACGTATCTCAGAACAGGTATTTTTATGTACCTAGCGAGGTAGTTAACAATTAAGGCCTGCATACAAAAAATTTCATATTGTATTTGTTGCTATCTTATTCTTAACTTATGCATATATTCTTACCATTAATTATGTTTTAATGCAAACTGTTATACAAGTTATTTAGCAAAAATACTTACCCATAAAAACTTCTTTCACTCCCATTCTTTGTAAATTAAGTTTACCATCATGTAATTAAATAATTGATTGACTGAAAATGAAACATGTCTAGACAAATATTTATGTCGAAATTCTCTAAAAATATCTCTTTATTCTTTGATTTCTTCCCAAAAAACCAGTGTGCTGTCATCTGTGAACAGATTGTGAATAAATTTTCGAAATTCGTAGTGAAGTACCTATTATACCTACCGACGGAGTAAATCAAATTTTAAATATTCCGTGACGTTATCGGGCCGCCGGCGCCGTTGGTAGTAATCAAACTTTTGTAATGATTCCAATTTGAAAAAATCATTAAAATTTCTAAAAATCCAAAATTATACTATAATTATAATTATTTTTTAACGAAAATTTGATAGATCGTCTTGATCGTTGCCACGAGTCTGCTTGCCAAGTCTCAGCTCGATTGGATCACGGGAAAAGGGTCAAAAATCGATCCAAAATTTTTGTTGACGGCAAGCAAGCAGACGCCACGAGTTATAATATAAAGGGAGTGATTAATAAAGACAGTTGTTTTAACATTTGTTATAAGATTTTGATTATTTTTTATAATCTCGTCTGTAATTTTTTAAATAGATTAAAAATGTTATGATAGATTATATATTATTTTCATAGACCTCCTGGGTTTTCCTTAGCCTCTTAGGTAACTAAAAAAATAACTAATATTTTTTTTTTCACATATAGACGAGCATCTTAAATACTCGCTGTTTAATCCTTTGATAAATCAATTCGTCAAATTATTATATACATTTATAAACACACACAAAAGGCAAATGGAGTTCTCTAACAATATTCTTGCTGCACGCGTCACACGATAGCTTCCATATCAAATGTCAAATGTGACAGCTACTAATGTCGCAGTGACAGGACGCCATACTTTCTCCGCTGTCAGACTCTGTCAAACTTTAACTACGCCAGTGTCACCAATGCCTTTCCTTAGTAGAAAACTTTAACCAAGGTGCATGTCGCAATTTTGCAAACTTTTCTGACGTTTAAGAACGAAATTGTCGTGGTTTAATACAAAGAAACTTTTCAAAACGCGAGCAATTTATAAAATTTCGACAGCGATGTATTGTTAATAGAGCCTTCAATCCGAATATTCGAAACTCGAATATATTCGCCTGTTTTTAAGTATTCGTCATTTGAATACTTTAAAAAGTATTCGTAAAGTATTCGCTCTTATTTATATTATAATATTTTTAATATTTTTATAAACGAAACAAAGGTTTACGGACCCTGGAAGTCAGTATGCAAGCATTCATTCATTCAAAGATGTAAACGCCTTTGTCGGACATCTTCTGATTATCTTTATGGCTTTATGACAACAAGTTTTATTACAACGTTTTGTCAACTTAATATTTAGTTTTCATAAATACTTGAGCCGACAAACAAGAAGTTATATACAAAATAATGAAAATAAACTTGCTTGTGGGGTGTGAGACGTATCAATTCAACATTATTTTTCAATATATATATATTTTTTTTTTAACATATATTTAAAAAAATAAAATAATCAAATTCTCTGCACTTATTGTGTTTTTATTTAACATATATAAAATGTATTTATTTATCTGTATTTATCATTCAAAGTAAATTATTCCTTTCTTAAAAATATTACGAATATATTCGAGTATATTATCATTAACTATTCGATATTCGAATAGTTGGAATCACGAATATTTGGAGGCTCTAATTGTAACATGCATATTTCTAATAGTTTCTGTTTAATAAAAACTTTTAATAAATTTTAATAAAAACTTATAATTAAGATTCTATCGGACTACTAGATTCAATATTCCTAATATGACAGATATGTTTGCATTTAACACTAATGTGTTCCTTCGAGGGCATCACCTGAAGTTGTACAAGTCTCGGTTCTCGTGTAACCCAAGAAAGCGTGCATTAAGCAATAGAGTGGTCAATATGTGGAACAGTTTGCCTGAGGGCGTTGTGTCTGCAGCCAGTATCAACCAATTTAAGAATAGGCTAGACATTCAAATTAGAGACAGTGATATGGGCCTATCAGCTGAAGCTGCCTGCCCATTATCAATAATAATAGAGTGAGGAATGAACAAATAAGAAGTGAATGTAATGCTGGCTGTAGTGTGGTAGACAGATAAAGAAAAGAGTGCTGAGATGGTTTGGTCATGCAGAACGCATGAGCGAGTTATAATTGGTTAAGAAAATATATGGGGCGAGTGTTGAAGGCAACAGGAATAGAAGGCGTCCGCGAAAGACCTGGCACGATCAGATACTACGAGTATTGTAAGATGGCTATGTTAAAAGCCTTAAGAAGATGTTTGAATGTAGCCGAAGCAAAAGTGGTGTGTCAATATAGAAGAATATGGCGCACTATCCCCTCTGCCTACCCTTGCGGGGAAGCGGCGTGATGATTAGTTAGTTGGTTACTTCTAATTTAGCTTACAACACAAGTTGAAATAATTTCATATAGTTACGCACAAACTCGGGCTTTAGCTTAGATTATGGGGAGTTTTATAAAATATTTAAATTGAAATAACATAAATGAAGTTATTGTATAAAATCATTATATACCTATTATACAAATAAATTAAGAAGATCCAGTTAGTCCTTTCGATCAATATTACATGCATTTTCCGACAATGTGATAGTCAGTTTAAATTTTAAACCCAATACAAAGAGATATTAACCTTAACTAACCAATTTTCAAGTTAGTAATGCTTAAATTTCGTTTTGCTAAAAAGTTGCAAATTGTGACTTGGCACCTTTTCGCCCTGGACCCTCCGCAATAGATATTGCATTTTATCTATACCTGCGTATAGTAATTAGTTTAAAAAATATTCCTAGTGGTTAGCGATTAAATGGTTAATTAATATTCATGACATCTGTCGACGGCCTGTGGTAGCTGACAGCGCATTGCTGATAATTACAGAGAGCTGTATTTATACATATAACTAATAGAAATATTAGACGGCATGACAACTCATTACAATTGTTATTAAATATTATTCTTCGCGAGTTGTTTTTATCGAAGATAATTAGCGATCTTTACAGCTATAATAAAATAATAGGTATAACAGAGAAGGTTAGGGTTAGATTTACGGTTATTATGGGGTAAATTCTAATACCCCCTTAGCATACTTAAAAGTAAAAAATAAAAATAAAAAAATAAAAAAATTTAATCGATAAATCAGATAATGTATTGTTTCATGATCTGGCCCATTTCAAATTCGGCTTTGCCGAATTAGTACAACATAATTTTACAGTTTTGGTCCATTGACTTTTTCCGTCGCTCACCTTTTTATGTCGATTGTTTTCGCACAATTTTGACAGTTAGAGTACCATCTAGCGGAGAGGGCTCGAATGAGTTCTGGAGTCTTAAGAGGGTCATGCGATTTTGTTTGATTATTCTTCATGTGCCCTGTCGGGTCGTCGGCGATCATCTGGGAGAAAGTTTCCCTGTCCAGGGCAGTGCGGAACAGCTCTTCCACGCTTCTTATCCCGGTCCACTCTCGGATGTTTCCAAGCCAGGAATGCCGCCTCCTTCCGACCCCTCTGCGACCCTCAATTTTCCCCTTCATGACGAGCTGAAGGATGGAGTATTTTTCGCCTCTCATTATATGACCAAAATATGAAATTTTACGGAGCTTTACTATGTTAAGTAACTGTCTGTTTGTATTTGCTCTACGTAAAACTTCAACATTATCAGTCATGTCAGTCCAAGATATCCTTAACATTTTACGATGTATCCACATTTCGAACGCCTCTAGGCGATTTAGAGTAGTCACCTTCAGCGTCCATGCTTCAACACCGTAAAGTAGAACTGACCATATATAGTATTTGATCAACCTCTGTCTGAGCTTCAAGCTTAAGTCGTCATTACAGAGTAGACTTTTCATCTTATTAAAAGATGCACGGGCTGTCTCTATTCTGCATTTGATCTCCGTATCAGGGTCCAGATTGTCAGTAATAATACTGCCAAAATACTTAAACTGTTTTACTCTCTCAATGTTGACACCCTTCAATTCAATTTGATTATAATTAAAACAATTAATTTTGTTTCAACCAATAATTTTATTTTTAAACGCTCAACATGTTCCAAGACCAAAGATCCCTTCTTCAGGAGGATACAAAGTAGAGTGTATATAAAATAAAATAAGTTGAAACAAAGTTAATTGTTTTAATTATAATCGTATAAAATGTTACCACGAAGTGATTTTGCATTTATTGAAGAAGGTAATATTTTGTTTCTTTGGTCATTCATGAGTTGGCCTACCATCACTTTAAGGGATGACAATTTTAGGGACATCTGTATTAAACAATAGAGGTCCTAATACAGAACCTTGAGGTACTCCTAGAGTATTTTTGCATGACATATGAATATAGGTGTTTCTGCAATGCTTCTCAATCTTAAACTTACAGATTTATCGAACGATTTCTGTTAATGTTTTTGGCGTAACATACCAGCAACTCCAGGGCATTTCATGTAAAATCAAGAAAACGTGTTAGATCATTTTTATAATATTAAAAACAATTTGAAGGTAGCAAATTCTGCATTCCTTGTACTCAAATTACTACTTGATGATTCAAGGACTATCGAATCAGATTCATCACAAGTTTTCGATGAATTTTCTTTATTTTTATCACTATGTATATTTAAAAAACTCAAATATCAAACGAATTCACTCTCATTTCACGCGCAACTGAAACTGCGTGATAAATACTTGACAATGTACATATATATCTAAGTGACAGCAATGACATTGTGATGGTCTAGACACGTCGCGTCTCTAGCCGCATCGAGCGAATTCCTCCAATCAGGAGCTCGATGCGGCTAACCAGGTTCCGATCTAGTAGTAGTAGTAGTAGACAAAGCAAGCAATATTTTCTGTACTCAACGCCACCACTGTAAATTTGTGTCAACAAATTACCACTGTTATTCGTGAGTATAAATTACAGCCTGTATCAATCCATCTACTTATCTTGCCTCTGCTGGAACACCTCGCACAATACATGTCACGCGCCACCACAAGGAGGTATCTTTCGGCGGGTGGACATTTTCTTCTTTTCTCAGAAGCACACACGCACACACTTAACATGCGAAAACAGTAAGCAATATAATGTGTCCTAGTACCTGCGCTGATGGGTACTATGACCCATTACGTTGTCGCCAACGGAGTCCAATCTATTTTCCTAGTATACAATAGTAGCTGTGCCCGCGCGGCTTCGCACGCATAGATTTTTAGTACACTGTTTGGATCGTCATAGAACTTTCGCGAACCTTCTAGAACATTCTCCTTTCAGAACTTTCAAGAAATTTATTGAATATACAGAAACCTTCTAGACACACCGACACATTCCGCCACTCAGTTTAGAATCTTGTAGAACTTTCGAAAATTTTCTAGAACCTTCTACTTCCAGAAATTTCTAGAGCAGGTTTTTCCGGAACCTTCTAGACTCGCCGACACAGTCAGCGCGCCTATTTTGAAACAATCTGAAGCATTTGCGGCCTTCCCGTAACTAAACAATGTGCTAGAAAGCACATTTTCGTCATCCACTCCCACCCACGCGCAGCCACCCCCACCTAACTCGCACATTATTTACAACTTTTAAACTTGTCTGTGAGACGTACTGTAACAGACCTAATATTTCTTTATAGGATCGTAAATAGTTTGATTGATTGCCCCCAGATTATTAGTCTGATCGACTTATATGCTCCATCGAGGTCATCAAGACACAGTGCATTGTTCTATTATAGTGGAAATGTCAGAACTAATGCATTAGCAAACTCTGTAATTCCCAGATTACACTCATTAGGAAATGAGCATGCAGAGGCGGCTGACATTTTTGCTGATAGTATAACTGTGTATAGGACAAAGCTGATACAATTGTTTACATCCCAACGAAATGGAAATGGACAATAAATCTTTCTATTTTACCTTTAACTATTATTATTTGTACCTTTAACTTTATTATTATTTTATCTTATGTTTTTATGTTTTCTTATGTTTTTCTGTATTATTATTATTATTACCTTTTAACTATTATTATTGTAACTTTTAACTGTATTATTATTTTAACTGTCTTATGTTATTTAAAAAAAAATTATTCTGTATATTGTAAAAGCCCATAAGGGCGTTAAATAAATAACTACATAAATAAATAATAATAAATAAATAACTAATACATAAATAAATCCATCAATAAATAAATAAATACATAACTAATAATAATAAATAAATAAATAAATAAATAAATAAATAAATAAATAAATAAATAAATAAATAAATAAATAAATAAATAAATAAATAAATAAATAAATAAATAAATAAATAAATAAATAAATAAATAAATAAATAAATATTTTCGATGTGACACCAAGGGCTATCCACCACCACAACCACCGGCGGGTGGTTATGGCTGGTTGTAGAGAAAACTTGGCGGGTAGGGAAAGACGGGTTTCTTTTTATATTGATATTGCTGAACAGATCTAACACAGAATACCGTGTATTTCGCAACATATCAGTACCAGCGATATTTTATTTATTTCCCCATTAGTTAAGAATTTGTCGTCTACATTTTTCCAGTTGGATTGAGTAATAAATGCCTTAATTATTACGACTGTAACGTCGCAATTAGTTTGCGAAATTCTTGGCCACATTGCGTTCGGAATTTAAGACCAATTATCTGTAAACGTTTGATATGTGAAATTTTCTTCGAACCTTTGGAGGAAATGGGATCGCAACATTTCCACTAGCATTCCGGTGCCATTATAAAATAGTTTTGTGCATTTGATTTGCAATGCGTCATCTGGAACGACTTTTTTAAAACCAGTTTTTTATATTTTTAGCTCAGAAGCCGCACAATACACTAGAGACTTACTGGAAGTCTTTCAATAATAAAAAATAATTCTTGTATGGACATTACGTTTCAATCAAACGGGAAGATATCATCTTAATATTCCTGGCTATAAAATAAAATTCAAGAGCACCACGCCTTTTCCAATTATTGAAAAAACTACTGTAAAAACTGTATTATTAACAGAGTTCTAGATACCTATGACAAGGCCTTTGCAGATATACATATTTTATATTTAAGTTTTGAAAAGTTTACAAAATCCCTTACATATAAACTGGCGCGACGACATTTTTCTTCCCATACATGTGAACATACATACGTACAAATAAAAACGCATACACACACGGACATATAAAAACACACACTCACACAAACTCACTATTTGACGTATTGTTTTTTCTTTTTTTTCCTGGTTTAATATTCTTGTATATATGTATTTTCTTGTAATTGGCCTAAGGTTCTGTACATCAATAACTGTTTTTTTCAAGATTTATTAATTATATGGCTGTAAGAAAACCAATAAACGAAAAATAAAATAAATACACTGATAGCGAAACTTTAGGCACTCTCTAGAATGTTCGCGCCCGAAAATCGTCCTACTTTCACAACATCTCTTCTTCGTCTCAGCTCATTGGCTGGGTAGGCTGTTGGGGTCGGCTCTTCTCGTTCTAACTATATCTTCTTCGGTTCTGGGTGTCGCTTCCATCCAGCCCGTTTCTCTGCAGGGTTTTGGAGCATTGAGTCATCCAGGAGTTCTTTGGTCTTCCTCTAGATGACTATCCTATTATTTAACCACAACATCGACACTCATAACAACACACCAGTCCTGGTGATGGATCCTGCAACAGGATCCAAAACTGGCCAGAAAGGTCGTAAAAATGCTGCGTGAAAATCCAGAATGGCCGTGAAAATCTAAGAACATTTTTAAATATTTTTTTTATGGTTTCCATTTTTCTCATTCCTTTTTTTTTACGAAAATGTGGGTTTTTATTATTAATTTATATCAGAATGTATATTCTAGACTGCAATTTTCTTAGAGCAAAAACTTAGATAGAACCTTTGTTCTTATATTAACTGCTGCCATAGGCATTCTGCTTTATAATTACGTCATTTATTGGCACATTTAAATTAAGGTGTTTTTATTAAAAAAACTAACATTTATTTAGTGAGTAAAGCCTAAAAATTCGTGAATAAATAGAATATGCTGTTTAAAATCATCTCTTTATATAAACAAAAAGCGTAAAAATTTCTTGCAAAATTAAAACATTGTAATCTTATTAATCAATATCAATATATACATATAAAAAGAAACCCGTGTTTCCTTATCCGCCAAGTTTTCTCCACAACCAGCCACAACCACCCACCGGTGGTTATGGTTGTAGATAGAGCCCTTAGTGTCACATCGAAAATATGCGAGTTTGGGGGGGTAGCCATGCGTGGGTGGGAGTGGGTGACGAAAATGTGCTTTCTAGCACATTGTTTAGTTATGGGAAGGCCGCAAATGCTTCAGATTGTTTCAAAATAGGCGCGCTGACTGTGTCGGTGAGTCTAGAAGGTTCCGGAAAAACCTGCTCTAGAAAGTTCTGGAAGGAGAAGGTTCTAGAAAATTCCTGAAAGTTCTATTAGTTTCCAAACTGAGTGGCGGAATGTGTCGGTGTGTCTATAAGATTCCTGGAAAAAAAAATATTCTAGAAGGTTCGCGAAAGTTCTATGACGATCCAAACAGTGTTCTAAAAATCAACGCGTGCGAAGCGGGCACAGCTAGTATTGAATATATCTTAATTTCCTTAGTACGGTACTAGATAATGAAGTATACTTTATACATACAAAGAAACATATGCGTATATATAAATATTCATTAAAATTTTGCGCCGACTAGGACACTGAAAACGATTTTTTGCGATGCGATGCGACGCAATGCTTATATTTTCATAATTATTGTAAATAATGTAATAGTTTATTACTTTTATATAAGACCAAAGGTTTTATATAAGTTATTGTCCTAAAAAAATGCAGTCCGGAATATACATTATGATAATAAAAAAAACGCCGAAATGTGCATTTGCAGTGAATGTCTAGCCTTAACATATGAAGAACTTAAGCATGTTTTAGTAAAAATATGCATAGGTATCCTAATAATAATTTAAATAATTTTGGTTCTGGAATTTGCCTTACAGGGCTGTCGGGCAATCGGCAGTCGGCACCCCAAGTATATAAGGGTGGTAATCGATTTTGAAACAATTAACAGTAGGAATGCAAATATTAAATGGAAAACTATATTATATCGAGGGTAGAAACCCAAAAGGGTGTTAGTGATTATTTAGAACACTATACATAGGAGAGCAAAATAAAGATTTTTTGGATTAACAAATTTAAATTTAATTTTGTACATTTGTTATCCTGATGAAGAAGCCATTGGCTTTGAAACATGTTGAATTTTTTCAATAAAAAAGTGGCGTATACAAAGTTAATTTCTATAAATTATAATTATAATGTCACCACAAAATGATTTTGCTGTGTTTGAAGAAGAAATTATAAAAATCGTTTAATAATAAAAAAAATTGTCAAAATCAGATTGACATGACTTTATTTAGCTCTCCTGTAAAGTTTAAAATAACACTAATAAGGCCTTTTGACTTTCTACTCTTGATATTGAAGAACACATTCTTACTGTGAAGTTGCAATTGCAGAACAAAGTTCTGTGTATTTTTAAAACCAAATTTATTAAACAATTAGAAAAGGTACAAAGAAAAATCAAAACAAAGAAAAAATATTTGGCTGCTATCGGGGTCTTTTATCTACCAGGCAAGGTGCGTTACCATTAATAATCGATCAACACATATATTATCCATTTTTAGCAATCCACTCTGCTTTTACTACAATCCACTCTATCGCATTAGAAGTGGATTGCTAAAAATGGATAATATGTATTACTCAATTATTAAAAAGAGAATTACATATAATAGAATACATCGATATATTGTATAATATTCACACAATAAATAACAGTATATTATTCAAAGTATTATTCAATGTATTTCTCAAATTGGACTTGAATAATTCATTTGTATTTGTTTTGATTGTTGGTTGAGTGAGATAACTAACTATTATGTAAATTATTCTATTATATTATGTTTTGCTTAAGCTTCTGCTTCTTACTTTATATTATATTTATCTTTATATAATTGTATCTGTTTAAGTATTTACCTTCCACTTTAAAATGTTATTATTTTTTTCATTAAAATATATATTCTATTAATGTACACTTTACCTATTTCTTTGTGAAAACCCTGTAGGGCATTAATAAATAAATAAATAAATAAATAAATGTACGAGGCCGTTATAGCGTAGGTAACAGTAACGCACCTTCCGGATAGGAGATCCGTGGTTCGAGTCCCATTAGCAGCCAAATATTTTTTCGTTAATTTGAATTTTCTGTATGTCTTTTCCAATTGGAAAACATCTAATTTACATTATGAAAAAAAATTGTTTTCTTGTTTAAATATAACTACAGAGAAAGACGCGTTAGACACGCAGCTAGGCCTTTATTTATACGCGATAGTTAGCATTCAAACACCTTCAACTTTCCTCTCTCTCGGGCAGTTTCCTGCGACGCCCGAAGAGCCTTCACCAGGGATGTCAATCAACGCGAGGTTCTTAATACGCTGCTCTCGTTAGCGTCAGGCTTGACGGATATATTAAATTTTCTAAGACGTTCACTTCAACGTCTTGTCTTCCCGGAGAGGGTGGAGGCTGAGGGCAGGAGAGGCAGTGAAGGGTTGCTAATTCTGGATATTACATCCCGGGCGCGCGTACCCAAAGCCTTAATTACCCCTTTCCAGGAGGGATGAAGTTCTGAGACCAATGTTGCTGGAGTAAAATTAGGAAATCGATTATTGTATTGAAAATTGTATTTATTTATACATTGTGTGTATATATTTTACTGCCAGTTGGCAGTTTGGCCTAGGCAATCAATACAGCTCTGTTGATGTTGTAGTCTGAGGCTTGGATCGATATTTTTCGATATTCTCATCGAAAGATATCGATCATGTCGGAAGCCGCAGACAGCACAGCCCTATACCTTTTTTTTGGGAGAATATTCTGGAAGCATTCGCAAATATCTATAAATAGAGGGAGAGACGCGATTTTTAACACTCGTAGACCTCGTTCATCCAGTGTTTTATAACTAGTCTTAAGTTTTTATTAAAAAGTATTGTTAAAAATCTGTGTATTCGTAATTAAATAAATCTTGTAAGTATATTCCAAATTCTTCTTTTTATTCTCTGCTTCCCGAATTATATATATTCCAATATTTAGATACCCCTGTATTTAAATATTGGTGGTGACCCCTTAAATAAAATAAAGCCCATAAAAAACAAAAAATAAAAGAGAAACAATAGTCTCCCCCCACCCACAATGTATTTAAAGCACATATAAATGACAATTCTTTTTATAATCTATTCTATAGTTTGCTTACATAATTAATCTATGATTTCCTATATTTCTCTTACTAATATTCTTTAGTTTTTAATATTCTATGTAATTATTACTTAGGGAGCGTCCATAAGCTACTTGGTTCCATTTTGAATCCTTTTGAACCCCTTGCAGCCCTAAACGTGGCATTTCCTTAGGACCTCCCCCCAAAGTGGAACGTAGTTTTTTTCCTATTAATTCCTGAAGACATTTTATGCTGTTTCAAATGTTTACTTGTTTATTTCTATTTAATTTAAATATAAAATTTTGCTTGGACTGTGCCTGTCTCACTAGAAATATCTGTATTGAGACAGGCATGGCACGGCATAGGCATAGTGTGTAGATACAAAACATAGTATGTAGATATATAGTTAAATAATTATTTGTATTTGATGAAGTATTGCATATTAAAAATTTTAACTTTGTACTGAAAATTTCTTTTATGTTGTTTTTTGTACTTAATTGTTTTCGTTTTTTTATCTCTTATGTTTATAAAGTGAATAATATTTTGTAATAGTGTAATAAAAAATATATCATATATATATATGAGGTAATTGTGTGTGTTAGTGTGTTTGAGTAAGTGTGCCTATTTTATCTCTTCCCTTGTTTCGGATCCACTGTTTTGTTTTGTATTTTATGTAAGGGTTGTAAATTGTGGATCGCTCGGAATAAAATAAATGAAAGAATTATGTAGCTCGACTCTGACCCCCTACCCCACGTAGCCCAGCGTAGCATTCTACCTAACCCCTCCACTTAATACTACTTTGGACAGTTATGCAACAACCACAAATAATATACAAAATACACACATTTTACTCTGTTTGACGGCTAACTTCATGTTAGGCACGGCTGCGCGCGCATTTTATTAAATTCCAAAATTTCACTTCAACAACTCATGGTCTCCCATTTCCGCTACACGCTTCGTGCGCAACTTCCGTTACGATAAAAAAATTCCCCTCAAGGCGCCAAAAGGAGTGCCATTCAAAAAAAGTAAACATATACAACGGTATACAGTCACTGTTGTTCACGTGTTAACACGTCAAAAAGAAACATGTGCGTCCAGACACGCAACCGGTCATGCAGCTACGCGAAAAACCGGCCGAGAAGACCGAAGCGAATAAAAACCAGTGCAGCCTTCTCATTAATTTTTCACGGTGCACTTTTTCAATTGGCTGCACGTCCATGCACTCGTGCATAATGCAGTGTCGGCGCGGCGCGATGCACTATTTGCTCGGGGAACACGCGGCTGACGGGGTAATTGGGGTGGACTGCATTATTTCCCAATCGAAACGGGATGCAATTAACCTTTGCGGTTCAATCGGCCCGTTGTTGAGCGCGGTATGTCATTTGTGTTTGGTATTAACTAAAGAGCGGTCAAATAAGTTCACCAAATGGTATAACTACAGAGGAAATAGATAGACGAATAGGTAATGCGTGGAAGCGATATTAGAGTCTAAAGGAAATCACGAAGAACAGAGATATTCTTTCCAACCCCGGGAAAGAAGAAAATGTTCAATCTCCGCGACTAGCAAACTCTTACCGGTTCGACCAGCTAGAATTCAATAACCACCGATGTGTTTGAGTTTTCCAGAGTGTTCTTAAATCGTTCGATAGGAGTGAAAACAAGAAATGATTACAGAATATTAGTAAACTTAGTCAAAACCACTACCGGTTTCGAGACATACCCGTCTCTTCGTCAGGACCAACACTACACTAATACATTCACAACACTATAGTATTGTCAAACTATCACCACCATTGATCACATGCGTGTTAATCTTGTCAGAGCCAAGCATGCACTGATTATGAACCATTGAACTACTGAACAATTCAGGGATCTAACGAGAGAGAGTGAGAGAGGGCGGGGTCTAAAGTGGGTGTTACCACATCTCTTGTGAAAGCTATATTGAACAAAGGGCTATATGGAAAATTAATTTGGTTATTAATGAGAGGTACTCTATTATTCACCGCCTCCCTAATGTAAAAATTTTCTAAATTATTCAATTTTAAACCTTTATTATTAGTATTTAATATTTTCTTTAATATAAGGTTTTTAATAAGTTTACTAACATTCTGTTATTATGTCTAACCACAAAGTTAATGCTTTAAATATTAATAATATTAACTAGAAATGATTCTTTAATTCAGGCGACAAAGGAGAATTATTCGAAAAAATAGCCTTATCAGTGTATACAATATAATATAAAAATATAAAAACACGCAGCTATGATGAAATTTGATTCGAAAGAGGGCTATTTATCTACGAATTTACCTTTTATACCTGTCGCTTTGTTTCCAGAACAAAACAAAAATTACATCTTTACATGTTTCCAAATACACATTTCTTTTTTCAATACATATTTTAAAATTATGCATTGTCGAGTTCTTACTTGAACAAAATAATAAATAAAATACATCATTTTTTATTAATTCATAAACAAATATACAAACATAAAACCATTTCAATTTTTAAGACATTTTAAATATATATTACATTGCCAAATCATTCGATCGATACTTTGGACGAAACAAGAGATAAGAGCGTAGACATCAAAAGGAAACTCTTCGATACCTGCATTCTGCCTGTCTGTCAAACCTGGGCGATTCCTAAAGCCTACGAAAGAAAGCTAGAATCAGGCTCAAATGCTAAGGAGAGAAGTATATTGGGGAAAAAAGCAGATAGAATTTGCCGTGGGGGGAAATTGGGATTATGGTCGGGAAATGGGATAAGGAATGGGAAGGGTTAAAAGAAATAACAGGATGTCAACATTGAGAGAGTAAAACAGTTAAAATATTTGGGCAGTATTATTACTGACAATCTGGACCCTGATACGGAGATCAAATGCAGAATAGAGACAGCCCGTGCATCTTTTAATAAGATGAAAAGTCTACTCCGTAATGACGACTTAAACTTGAAGCTCAGACAGAGATTGATCAAATGCTATGTATGGTCAGTTCTACTTTGCGGTGTTGAAACATGCTGAAGGTGAATACTCTAAATCGCCTAGAGGCGTTCGAAATGTGGATACATCGTAAAATGTTAAAGATATCTTGGACTGACATGACTAGTAATATTGAAGTTTTACGTAGAGCAAATACAAACAGACAGTTACTCAACACAGTAAAGCTCCGTAAAATTTTATACTTTGGCCATATAATGAATGGCGAAAACTACTCCATCCTTTAGCTCGTCATGAAGGGGAAGATTGAGGGTCGCAGAGGGGTCGGAAGGAGGCGGCATTCCTGGCTTGGAAACATCCGAGAGTGGACCGGGATAAGAAGCGTGGAAGAGCTGTTCCGCACTGCCCTGGACAGGGAAACTTTCTCCCGGATGATCGCCGACGTCGGGGGGACCCGACAGGCACATGAAGAAGAAGAAGAAGAAAAGGAATAGCGAGAAGAGAAATGGACTGTATTGGTTCGAGAAAGGAAGGGACGTTTCGACTCACCTTTTTGTCTCTTGGCGTCCTTCCAGATTTCACCTCACCAAACAACTGTTTCACTCGGTTGGCCACCGGTGACGAAGTAATAGAAGATGCACAATTAAACACAAGACAAAATTTACAGGGCAGGAGGCGAGAATGTCTGTCCTGTGGCGTTTTAACAACGAGATAGCGGGACTTGTCGAAGCGAAAGTTAAATTGGTACTGTTGAGGGTAGGATTAATTTTCGATAGAGACCTATCAGTGTTGCCACATAAGAAAAAGAACAATATTGCCAACGTGACATCACGAATATCGAACAACAAGGAATTCAATAATCAAAGAACAAACAGAAACCAAGAATGTTAAAGTATCCATCAGAAGGCTCAAATGGAAATGGACTGGACATACAATCAGGGGAAGAGAGAAATGGTCAAAAGCAACAATGTATCGGTTCACAAGAATAAAGAAAAGGAAACGAGGCAGTTCTTCCAGAAGATGGGTGGATGAGACCAAGGCCACAGCAGGTGGACCAGAATAGCAAAAGATAGGGAGGAATGGAAGCACTTGGAGGAGGCCTTTGCCAAAAGGCATACACTGCCATGGTGTGACAGTCTAACTGATCACAAACATGTTGATGTCTGAATAAAGGCTATCATTATTATTATTATTCTTGCAAAATTAACATTCAGACTAGGGTTTTCGATGCATCGAGTCCCGGAAATATGCATGCATGTCGAGTCCCGGGAACGGAACTCGGGGAAAAAAGTACAAGGACATATTTTTAGTTTTAAAAAAGAAATAAATGTTTATGAATTTACAGAGAAATGAATTGTTCGCTTCCCTGTTGACCATAAAACCGATATCAGTTGAAACAGAACCGTACGTTTTTACGAGAAACGATTCCCGACGTTTCGTTGAATTCTTATTCAACGTCATCAGGAGGACGACCTTTACCCGCGGAGGTAGAGGGCGGCGGATCGACCGTAATATGCTGGAAATATATTAAGAAAGTCGAGACGCTGGCTATCAGATGTAAATTTAAACATTTTGCTATATTTTATTTTTATTAGTATAAATATACTATAGATTGATTGTAAAAATGTACAGCGTATACCGCACATACAAAATATTTAATTGAAATTAAATTTTTTGATGTTTTTTTTATATATCAAGAATTTATCTCATTTGTATTTTTATTTATAAATAGTTTTTTTTGCCTATATATATTTACTTTATAATAAGAATTTACAATGTTTATATAAAACATACATATTATATTTATTTAAATTTTTTTTATCAATAAACCACGAGACCTGGGATCCCAGGAATGATCCAGAGCTGCGAATCGAGTCCCGGGAATGCAAAATTCCGGGAATAGAGAAACTCTAATTCAGACGCTGTCATGCAGAGGCGTGCGGTAGACTTGCACTTAATTTAAGCTGTTATAACTATCATCATTATCATCATCAGTAGCGCTACAGCCCAGGGTGCCTCCTGGTCTCTCAAGAAGTCGCCTCCGCTCCATCTCCATCACCTCTTCTTTTTCTTCTTCTCGTGCCCTGTCCGTTTACCGGACGTTGGCTATCATGTTGGCTATGCGGACTTTGTTCACTGCGGCCCGGAACAGCTCCACAGTAGACTGGCCAAACCACTGTCTCAAGTTTTTCAGCCATCAAGTCCTCCTTCTTCCAGGGCCCCGACTTCCGGCAATCTTTCCCTGCATTATGAGATGCAAGATCTCGTATTTCTCTGGATGTCTCATCACATGTCATAGATATTGAAGTTTTCGGATTTTTATTGTTTTAATAACTTATTTTTGTTTATTCATCCGGGCCATAACATCTTCATTCGTAACTCTGTCCATCCAGCTTATTTTGAGAAAACTTCTGTAGATCCACATCTCGAATGCCTCAAGTCGCCTTATCAGGTCTTCGGTAAGCGTCCATGCTTCTATTCCATAAAACAATACTGAAAACACGTAGCATCTGACCATTCGAATTCGTAATCCAAGGTTGAGATCATGACTGCAGAACATCTCCATCACCACCTGTCACCAATTGGTCACGCCACTTTTCCACCTCATCCATCCATCTCAACTTTGGCCTCCTTCTTCTGCCAAGGGACTTTGTGGAGCAAATAATCTTCATCCCTTTGTCCTAGGTCGGGGGCCTGAAGACTTGACAGGGTGCTTCTATACTCCCTTGTCTTGCGCTGCTTCCGCGTGAATCAACGCCGCTGCCAAGGGCATTCTGTTTTATAATTACGTCTTTTATCGGCACATTTCATACTTTGGAATTTTTATTATTAAACAATAATTAAGGTGTTTTTATTAAAAAAAAAAATTTAATACGGGAATAAATAGAATACACTGTTTAAAATCATCTCTTCACATGAATAAAAAGTGTTTCAAAATCAACAAAAAATATAAAAATTTCTTGAAAATTATATCTTTATTAATATTTAGCATTTCTTAATTATCTAAGTACGGATTCAAGATAATGAAGTATACTTTATACGCACAAAAAAACATATTATGCGTACATATAAATATTCATTAAAACCTTGTTCCGCCTAGGACACGAAAAACAATTTTTTCCCGGGGCCTGTAGATTAATGCTTATATTTTCTTAATTATTGTAAATAATTTTGAGTTTATTACTTTTATATAAGAACAAAGATTTTATCTAAGTTATTGCTTTAAAAAAATGCAGTCTAGAATATACATTCTGATAAAAATGAATAATAAAAACCTATTTTCCTAAAATAACGCCGAAAGAAGCATTTGCAGTAAATGTCCAGCCTTAACTGTCGGCAGGAAAAACGATAAGTTAATACTTATTCTTAAGAAACCGGCATGTAAAATTACCGTCATTTTTGACGGGCCACAGCTGGCAATTCTAATAATTGTGTAATCAATTATAATCTGACAAAGCGCGGTGCATTTTTTCGCAGGAATTTTACCCGGCAAGAATTTAAATTATTACGTCAACTGAAAACAAAAAAAAAAAAGAAGAAATATCGCGTATTCAAATTGAATAAAGTCGGCGTGGGAAAAACATTTTAATGCTGTAAGAAGAAGAAAAATCGCGGCGTCTGGTTCTTGCGCGGTACTGTAAATCAGTCAAGCTAATTATTTCGCATTTACCATAAATGGATTTGCATAACAGCGGTGCGAATCGAACGGTTACCTGGTAGATGTGTATCTTCAGCACGGCACACAGCCAAAGGAAAAAGGTAAATTAACACGTAACGCTAACTCATTTTAACACTAGCGTAATCAAACACGCGGTATTATAACGCTTCTTCTGGTTTCTAGACACAGCAGAGGCTCAGTTATCCGGATCGCAGTTATACGGATTCGCGATTATCCGGATTGTCAACCGCGATCAAATAATGATAATAATCATCATCATCATTCTTGGCACTCAACCCATGGTGGGTCTTGGCCTCCTCAATAATCTTCCTCCACTCATCTCGGTCTAGTGCCAGCTCTCTCCAGTTCCGAAGCTCTAAGGCAGAGACGTCTTTGAGGACGTTTCACTCCATCTTAATTTTGGCCTTCCTAAGCTCCTTCGCCCTGTTGGCCTTGAGTTCAGCAGGGACTTTGGTGCTTGATGCTCGGACATTCTCTCCACATGACCCAGCCACCGAAGTCTTCCCAGTTTTATAAATTTTGTGACGTTTGGCTCCTTAAATAGAGTATAGAACTCATTGTTGTAACGTCTGCGCCAAAGTCAATTTTCCTTTCAAAATAATAATAATAATAATAGGTTTTTATTTCACCTTGTTGAGAATAGATCCTCACCTCGCCATATAGATATATATACTTATAAGCCAAAATAGAAAACCAACAACAGACATACAAGTTAAAATTTCCTTCACCCGCAAAATAAATCGTATTGTATATGAATATACTATTGGTAATGATATGGTCAGGGATGTGGACGAGATACGGGACTTAGGATTGTTGCTAGACTTCAAAATGAACTTCAACCGGCACATTGTCCGGCTTGGCAAACCATTCAGGCAAATTAGTACATTTAGGAGACTATACATAACCTACAGGTATTCGACCTCATCTCCAATTTTGCTCAACAATATAGTCACCTACATATAAATTTAATATTAACAGAATCAAAAACATTCAAAAAACATTCCTTAAGCGTATTAACTACAAATTTAATTTGACTTTTAACTATTTGGACTCAATAAAATTTCATAAATTGTAAACTCTAGAAAACAGGCGAATATTTTCAGATCAATCCTTTCTTTTCCAAATAATTCATAACCTTATTGATTCTCCTGAAATCACCAGCTTTGTAGCCTTCCTCGTCCCATTCCGATCAACCAGACAGAAGTACCTCTTTTCGCTTCCAATTTATCAAACCAACAATAGGAAATCCTCTCCCATTCCACGCATATGCTCAGATTAATAATTATAATTAGTGTCCATCTTTTATGCATTGCGGAGTCAAGCCACACAGCAGCTGCTTGAATAATGAAGTTGCTAGACCCTCACATCCTCATTCTTGCGCTAGCTATCTTCAGTCGCTGGAGAGCAGCAAAGCCGTGGACCCTGCGTTCTGCGAACACATGAGATGCACTGCTATGCCAGGGTAGACCGACATTATCCAGAAGGCATTATTATATTGCACTCTCATAGAGTTGTAGGACAGCAGAGTGTGTCTGCACCACAGCTCACTTGCAATAATTAACGAATAGGTATCTTTTCACTTCGTTACTGCAACTAGAAAACTTCCTGGCTAGCATATCGAACCTTACACTAATAGCATGATAGGCCTTATGCATGTTTTGTATATTCTGACTTTGCTTTCCACTATCATATGCTTATTTCTAGCTATTAGCATAATTTCCTTGGCGGTGAGTGCGAATCATACAGATTCCCAAGAGCTACATAAATTTAATAATGTATAGTCATCCACTTTACGAAACTGTTGAAAGTTTCAGAGCTCTAGCTAATCGGGATAACAAACAAATAACAGACAAAAAGAGCTGAATAAAAGCTTGTAAAATGAACGCATCTTTTTGAAAAACAATCCACTAGTATAAATTTTAAATACTACTATAAGACAAAACAGTTTTTGTGGTACCTTATAAATGATACCTTTTTGTTTTTATTGTTTTACATTTGTGCACATATTAGTATGTTTCTTGGGGCAAATTGTCATGTATTTTTAATATCAGAGCGTAATGCGTAGCGTCAGATTGTCTGAAAGGCAATTTTTATTTACTCCACGGAGCGACACCCACCCTGCGATCTTCCCCGCCCCGGCACGCTATTGGCCGAATTATCCGGTACATTAAGCATCGCCCATAAACCCTGCTGCGGTCCTGAGATAGCGCAGCGGCTGCAAGGAGTTTGCAGCCAGCAGGGCCTGCGCGAGGGCTGGACTTCAAATTCAAACAATAAAATTAGAAGATTCTGGAATGATCCACTCGAATCACGCAACGACTACACTGTTGTCGAAACATCGAGAAGGACACACACCTATAAAAACGACAGCGTTGCGCTGCGCGGCAGATTTTGCGTTGTGACGGCGCGGCGGACTAACACTATAGAATCGAACCGTGCGGCGTTGCTATGTGCATAAGTGAACTGAATATTCAAGAAACTGATCGATGCGATAAAAACAGAGTAATAAATTGTGTTCTTCGGATGAATGACTACAGATAATTAGTTAGAATTATGAAATTAGATAATAAATATATGAAGTATTCTAGAAACATTTAGTGATCATAAATTTAAGAACAGAGCTCTAGTCATTGACGTATTATAATATAGACACGTTATTCTCATACTAGCCGGCTTTCATATGTAGCAAATATCGCATTGAAAGAGACAACAATTCATGGCACACTTATTTCACAAAAGCTCTGCGTGTAGACAGAAAAATCAGGTAACTTGAAGTCACGGTGACTAAAATAACATACTCATTCTTACAATTGTGTACGATACTCTGTTCCCTTTTCCCCGGGACTTTTTTTCGGCGTAGCATCGCGCCCGATCACAAAGAAGGTCCGTTAAGGCAATTACCTTACTTTTCAGTTGCCAAGATTTCACGCTTGTAACGTATCTACAGTTTATTATATCATTGGCTCTAGTAAAGTTTTTGTCCAGCGACTTTTTTGTGAAATTAATAAAAACAGCAACAGCCACGTTCCGTGACCCGCACGTAAATATGTCTTAGTTTAGTGACTTTCGACACCTTTTGACTTCTACTAGTTAAAATTTTTTAAATAATAATTTTCGGCCGTATTCGTATTATCAGTAGAATGCCAATAGAAGAAGAAAACATATGAGATAATATATGCAGCAACACTTGTTTAATTAATGTATATTAAAGATGTCTTACAGAGACGAAACTGTATATTTTTTTATTAAGGGAGAGTAGGCATAGAAGTCTTTTTGGGACTTACGACCTACCGTACGGTTGGCTTAAGTGATCACTTTACACATATGTAACGTTCGCCATTTCCACCCATGATAGAACACCATGTCTATTAATTTTCGGAAGTTGTATATATTTCAATTATACGCCACGTTTTACATGTGAGTTGCAAGGATCCTCACCGCGGCCGGCCACAAAGCTTTTTCCTCCCCCTTGAATGACCACAGATGTCGCTAAATGAGACATCTATACTTGATTTTGGAGTTTTTTTAGCTATATACTTTATTTTGTCTATAGATATTATTTCCAGAGATATTATTTCAATTTATTTAACTCCTTTTATTACCATAATTTTCATTAATTGAATGAAAACACTTGTCTAATTTATTAATTTAATTCTGGTCAGTTGCAGCCCTTACAGACGGGGTGGGAAATCGGAGGGTACATTTATTTATTTATAGCGCCTTTCGCGTCAATTCACTTTGGAATTTTATTAAGCGCATCTGTCGAGGGTCTAGAGGGTGGCCCCGTAGGGGAAAAAGTCTAGGGGCGGGGAACTAATTCTTCGGATGCGTCTGGGGTAGTTGCGTCCATGGACCGGATCTTGGGCCTGACACCAAGACCAGCGTGCAACAGGCAAGCCAGGCAATCTAGTCTCTGGCCCATGAGAGTGATCACTTAATTTTATTTTTAATTTTTTAAATGAATGTATAACATCGCAAGAATATTATATCAAAATTTCAAGTCAATCGGAGCAAAATTGACGAAATTATGAACATTTGAGCGATATCAGACTGATTTTCTATACCTGCTCGGGCAGCTAAGAGACGCGCTCACCTGAGGACTACCGGACGTGCTATTGTATTAGAAGAGTTTTGCTTTGACAAGGACAAAAAGATGCTGATGATGAAAGCTCTTTGCTGCGTGAACATGGCATCGATGATTATGTGTAAGTATAAAATAAGTGTTGAGTTTTATTTTAAATTTTACAGTGTGCAAAGCTTTAAAACGTTTTCCCCACATCTCACGTTTTCAAAGTCGGTGTCTATCATAACTTCAAAACTACTGCACCGATCCTTTTGAAATTTTGAACACTACTTTTGTACATAATTTACGAGGTAATGCTGTCGAGTTTTTTTCAAATTTAATATTAATTTTTATTTTTTAATAACAAATTAGTCGATATTTTTCGCAAAAAATCGCGTTTTTCCCTTCAAAGTGTTCCAAAACATTGAAAAATTGAAATTTCAAAAAACCCTCCCAGCGTTACCTGGGAAAACCTATTATCTATCGAATGAATTTTGATATTTTGATTTCAGATGATCTAGCACCAAGTTATGATGGACACCGCAATTCTACTTTTTTCCGAGACACGTCCGAATAATTGCTTCCATTGGCGTATTTTTTAATATTTCGTCTTGAAAATTTTACACAATATTTTTAAAATGTCATACTTTAATGTACTATTGGTTTTAATAAAGAGATTTTAACTGTGTTGCCACAAAAAATTCACAAAAAACACTTTTTTTGTACGAATTAACCTTACCCCCCCCCTTAAGCCGGCCGCGCGATAGGTCGTAAGTCCTATGAACACCTTAAAGAGCTTGTATACCTACTAAAAATTGTATCAGGCAACGTCGACTGTCCTGAACTATTAAATAGACTGAAATTTCATGTTCCCTGTAGATCTCGTAGACACGACCCAGTCTTTCACATTGATTTTACCTCATCCAACTATCGTCGTAATTCATATTTCTTGAGGGTATGCGATGCACTCAATAAACTTATAAGACTATTGGATATTGATCTGTTCGAGTGCAGCCACACAAGATTAAGAAAAATTTTGAGTGCTGAATTTTTTTCTACTAATAATTAAGTCTCTTTTTCTCCGGTTCATTCTTTTTGTATTATTTTCAACATGCCTATGTTTTTCTTCTAATAATTAAGTCTCTTTTTCTTTTGTTTAAATTTTTAATTCTTTCTTTTTATATAATTCTTAACAGGCCTAAGTTTTAAGAAAATTTTTGAGTGCAGAATTTTTTTCCTACTTAATAATTAAGTCTCTTTTTCTCTTGTTCACTCTTTTTGTATTATTTTTTAACATGCCTATGTTTTTCTGCTAATAATTAAGTTTCTTTTTCTTTTGTTTAAATTTTTTATTCTTTCTTGTTATATAATTTTTAATATGCCTAAGTTTAATTCATAAATATTTATCATTACTAACATATTTCTAAATGTGGAGACCTGTAATTGGCCATCTATATTATATCAATGTTTTCTATGCTTCTTTGTTGTGCTGTTGGTCTTCCATGAATATTAAATAAATAAATAAATAAATACCTGCTTTCCCATATAAAAATATAGCTTCTTCTCTATGAGACATCTATAATATGTCTAATAGTCTAATTTTTTCAAGCACATTTCACATTTCTTGTGTATTTATTGAAATATGGACCCCTAATTTTTGGTTATTTGTGAATAAATATACCAAAAATTTCCCTTAGATTGTTACATCCTGTTTTGAAAACAGTACAACCAATTTCTGTGATTAAAACATCGTTAAGAACTTTGTTCCATGTTTTGCATTTCCTTTTAAAATTTTCCCTCATATGATAGTTAGTAAATGAAGAATTGTAAGAAATATAAGCAAATATAGCAATATACAAGAAAAAAATTAATGCACTCATCAAGGATTACTTATTTATAATGCACTGAATTCGAGATTTTATAGGAAACATTGCCTTTTAGAGAAAACATGATTTTGGAAGGGGTAGCTATATTTTTAAAACATTTTTTTAATTTTTTGGATATTTGATTTATCTTTGGTCTTCTACCCTACATATAGTAGGCAAATTAATATTTTTGTATTTAAATTAACATTCTTCCTTTTTACTATATATTACATTTATCTTTATAAGTTTGTATCTGTATTCTAAGTATTTTCTTATCTTGTCATTTCTATGTTTACATGCATTATTTTTTTTTTCTCTTCTCTAAACTATATACCTATTATGTTAATGTACACTGTACCTATCTATTGTAAAAGCCCTTTAGGGCGTTAATTAATAAATAAATAAAAATAAAAATAAAAATAGTTTACTGTTTTGTTGCCACTAGAGTTTAAAAAGTAGCAACATTACTTTATGAAAGTCGTTCGAACGTTCTATACGAATTTAATATTAATCAAATTAGTCTCAAAGAAACCGTAATCACTGGAAATGTGGAGAATCAGTCGAACACTCTCGAAGTATCGCGAAACCGACATTGTGTATGAAAGCGATGACAGGCAGATACGGAGTTCAGGTTAAATTATAATGTATTGAATATATAATATACTGAATTCGAAATTATATAGGAAACAAGATTTTGGAAGGGATGGGTATATAAAATTCAATTCATTCTAAATTAGTAATCCTCGGTGACTGCATTCAAAACGTTTTTTTATTTTTTTGAATTTTGCTGCCAAAAGGGTGTCACATAGTAGCAAAAACTTTACAGGTGGATTCCTGTCTTGATAATGAGTCGAAAATGTTCCAACAACCATGACCTATCAATAGATAGCGATGGTTAATCCGTTATTTTAACCGGTTATTTTCGGTACAGTCATTCGGGATTTGTATCTGATTGAGCTATTTTTTTATTTTTTACACTTCATCCTTATTTGCGCCGTCCGTTAGCGTTAGTGACGGACACGGTTACGTAGAGAATTAAGCATTTTTTGCCTCTAATTCCTCATTTTTTTGCGCCATCTGAAATTCTCTTTTATCTCATCTTTTTTGGCCGCCTGGTCGCGTCAGTGCCGGACATTGATACCGGGAGAGGGAAGCCCGTGCGCCGTTGTGCGTATCGGAATCGCGTCGATAATAATCAACCCCTGCGCATTTCTACAGGGGCTGGCCCCGCAAACATCCCCAAGACGTTGCCCCGCACCCCCACGCAATCAGTTTTCCAGCCGGCCACTGAATACTAAACGCTCCGAGGGTGGGACAGGGATAATATTTGCCAGAGGGGATGAAAAGCAGGCGGAACAACACAACACGACACAACAGTCAGCATATGTTTCGCGAACCCCAAGACAAACATTAATATAGATGCTGGATGATGAATATGCAACCTTGACAATTTCCAGGGAGCAGTGCCAACTCTGATGAATGCAAGTGAATCCTGGAATTGGCAAAAAAGGAATGAAAGTACACTGAATGCGGTGGAAACGCGGTCACAAGGCTCTTGTGTGGAAAATCTTTGGACGATAGAGTGAAGAATAAACTTAGAAGTGAAAGTAAATGCCGGTTGTACCTTGTATAGTTCTTATATGTGTTTCAATGTTCAAATTATCCAAAACACGATACTGGATTATATCCCCATGGAGACATCATTAATCAAGATATATTTTCACGGGTCGCAGCGTTATTAATTATTATTATTTATTTATATTTATTTATCTTCATCTTGATACATGACATAGGAAATAGAGCCGCTCATCTCACTACGAAGAACCTGTGCCGAGATGAGCAGCTGAACAATATAGTGAGAACGAAAATAATAAAGATATAATTAATTATTTGAGGATATAAATATAAAATGTGGATAATAAAAACAGTATACATTGTAGAATACAAAAGCAATAGTGAAAGTAAAATAATATATGTAAAGAATCATATGCATGGATAGTAACAAAATGTATATATAATAGCACAGTTAAAAATTATTACTTACTTACTTACCATCACGCCGTTTCCACGTGGGGGCAGAGAGGACAGAGCGCCGCACTCTTCTGTCCTGACATACAACTCTCGCCTCATCCACATTCATACAGCATCGCATGCAAGCTCGATGCTTGTTAAGGCTCCTAACGGGACCATCTTCCAGCGCCTGGTTAATCTGGTTATGTCACGTCTTCCGCGGCCGCCCTCTCTTCCTGACGCCATCAACATACTTGCATTATATATCTTTCTTACCATTCTTTCTTCATTCATTCGGTCAACATGCCCAAACCATCTACAACATTCTTTCAATCACATTATTCCGTAAGGTATCACTCGTATATGAACACTTTATTATCGCTGGGAACAATTTATTTAATCACGCCATTTCGCCGCGCAGGGGTAGGCAGAGAGGATTGAACGCCACACTCTTCTATTCTGGAACACCACTTTCGCCTCGGCCACATTCATACATCTTCTCATAAAAGTTCTACGGTTGTTGCAGCTTTTAACAGGGCCATCCTCAAACGCTTGTAGTATCTGATCGTGACAGGTCTTTCGCGGACGCCCTCTATTCCTGTTGCTTTCAACACTAGCCTCATATATTTTTTTAACCATCCTTTCTTCGTTCATACGTTCCACATGACCAAACCATCTCAGCACTTCTTTTGACGCAGTAGTCGCATGTATTTATTTCTCCACCTAGGTAAGAACTCGCTCGATACCTGTCGCTCTAAAGTTCCACGACTGGGTACCCCGGCCGTCGTCCCGCGCGTACTTCGCGCCGATCGAAATGTTAAAACAAAACTCAACTTGCGCTACGCCCTAGACTTCGAGAAGATTATTTTCCTTTCCAGTGTTTGGGAGAAGGTTCCCATCGCTTCTGGGCTGTTCAGGCATCTCCCGAAGGTTGTGAATATTTGTAGAGTGTTCCAGGGCCTTCCATAGTGTTCTTCCAAAGTGACAAATTACGAGGGATTCTGAATGCAAAATTGAGTGCAAAATTACTTCTACTTACCATTTCGTAACAATATTATAGATGTCTAATAAAGACGAAGCTACATTTTAAATAGAAGTATAGGTACCAAGGTCATTTCGGGTGTCAAAATAAAGATATCTAATTATAAAACCAAATTAATTAATGAATTAGAAAGATATACAGAAAAATCTAATTCACGAAAAAATATCAGATTACTACTGGGATTCGAACCCAGGTCACCCCCTTTCCGGGGCCGGTGCTCTGACCACTAAGCTATAGCAACCCTCTATGTTTCCGTGAATATATCGACCTTATATGTAGTTCTCATTTTTATTAATTGATTAAAAAATTAATTAAAAGATGAGAACTACATATAAGGTCGATATATTCACGGAAACACAGAGGGTTGCTATAGCTTAGCGGTCAGAGCAACGGCCCCGGAAAGGAGGTGACCTGGGTTCGAATCCCAGCAGTAGCCTAGTATCTTTTCGTGAATTATATTTTTCTTTACGTCTTTCTAATTGATTAATTAATTTGGTTTTAAAATTTCACAGAATATTGTTCTGAAAAATTACAACTTCACAAATATTAATGTGTTCTTGAATATATATAATATCTCATTATCATTACCGACGGCGACACACTCGCATGTACTGGTTTATGGGAATGATAAAATTCAACCACAGGTGGCGGTAGTAATATGCAACTCGCATGTGAAACGAGGTGCGCAAATTGAACGTATATATGTCGCAGCCATCTAGTTAAATTAGCCAGGTAATTGGACGCCTAGGCCGTTCATTAAAAGTCGGCATCCAATTGGATGTCCAGACCGATAGTTAATTGAACTAGAATCATTAAATGTTTAACAACTTGCCGTATTGAAAGTCAGCCCTTTGAAGAAGAAGAAGAAGAAAAAGAAGAAGACCAAGACAGCCAAATGATTCAAATGAGGCATTCCATCGTCACGGGTGGGACATTTATCTAGTAAATTGTCATAATATGTTAAAATTTTAAAACATGTATTCAATTTGTAATATTTCTTCTTGAAAATCTCAACTCATTCTATCTTCAATCAATGATTGAACAACAGAACATCAAAGAAATGCTTTTGACAAACATTTGAAGACCCCATGGCAAGAAGTTGTTAACTAACATTCAAGTCATTTTGAGATAATTAGACATTTGCATTTCGCCTTTGAAAAATATGTTTTATTGCTAATACAAGATTAATTTTTATTAATTTATGTCACTAAAACATCAAAAATGCACAAAAAAATAGAAATATACTAATTTTTCCTAAACATATGTAGTTAACAACCATTTTTTCGCCTCTGGAACTCATTTGTTTTTAAAAATTGGTAAAACACGAACATCAAACAACCCTTCAAACGCTATCCGTTTTTACCATCCATTATCCAAAATTACAAAATACCTGGCATGTTAATTAATAATACAAAACATGTTATGTTCCATTATAATTATTGAAAAATAATATATAAGTACATATTGTAATAGTCTTCAAATAAAAACAAATATATGACAGCACTGCCAGAGTAATATTTATATTAACCATAAATATTCCAATCAAATTAAAAGGCAAGAACGTCTTCATTTCAGAATGATGACATGAACAAGTTATTATTGAAGATAACATGTTCTTCCCATTAGTAACTGATTTGATTTTTATGAAAAAGTGTAGTTAACATGTTCATCCCTATGATTTGAACATGTTCTAATTATTTTTAAGTTCTGAACTTATTTACAATGGAAAGAGCGTACAATATTTACTTTAGAGGGCTTATTAACTCATTTTTGACAAAAATGTTAGTTTAAGGGTTTTCATTTCTTATTATTAAATGGATGTCTTTTTTTGTTCCAATTATTGATTGAAGATAGAATAAGTTGCTTTCTTCAAAATTTAATATTACAAATTGCAAAATTTTAACATAATTAAGACAATTTACTAAAAAAATGTCCCACTCGTGACGTGGAATGCCTCGAATCTAGCCTAACCTAACCAAAGCTAACCTAACCTAACCTTATCTAACCAAACATCACAAATTCATCACCATTCAATTTAACTAAATGACTACCAACACGACGTTCAGCCGTTTATTTGGATGCCGGCATTTAATGAACGGCATAGGCGTCCAATTACCTGGCAAATTGAACCAGTTGGCTGCGACACATACAACTACCAAAAATTTGATAGATGTGGCAGTCTATCATGGGCTGAATTGGCGAACGTTACATTGTGTTAAGTGCACTCCTCCGTATCTACTTTCCCATATAAAAAAAATATCTTCGTCTCCATGAGACATCTGTAATGTATCTTGTAATCCCCAATTATCGATTCAATCAGATACAAATCTCAAATAACAGTTAATACGTAACCGGCAGCCAAAATAACGGTGTGACCATCACTATTTCCGTCACTTCTAGTACAAAATGTTTGGTGAGGGTGCAGGCGAAATGTTTACGCATCTGATCCGAAAACATCCCCTCTGGAAGTGTATTATTAGTGAAGTACAAGATTTGATGCACTTAAAATCTTCCCCTACATAATCTTTATCAGCCTTGAACACACCAAACTGTTTACAGGCGGAGAATGACACGGCTAAATTGTTTAGGGGTAGTTAGGCGGTGGGGGAACGGTGGGGGAGCTCTTATTGCCTGGGGGGGGGGGGCGAAAAGTGTCTGCAGAGTACTTGCTGGAAGCGCCATGAAAATCACTAGAGAATCTTCGTTCGCAGGGGTGAAAGACACCAGTGTTAACGGTGACCTCTTGCGACCCTTATTTCAATTAAATAATTAAATTTTATACATCAGACACCCTTAATTCTAACGGTCAAAGGTCACTGTCACACGAGTTAGCTTTCCAGTGAGGAAAAACGCACACATTTATTTTATTTTTATTTTATTTTTATTTTCATTTATTGGTTTTCTTACAGCCATATAATTAATCAATCTTGAAAAAAAACAATAATTGATGTACAGAGTTTTGGGCCAATTACAAGAAAATACATATATACAATCGATAAAAAAATAAGAAAAAACATGTCCAATAGTGAGTTTGTGTGAGTGTGTGTATTTGTGTGTTTATTTATTTATTTTGTTTTGGGAAAAATTAACAGCAAAACAATCTTAAAAATTTTCTACTGAATTTAAAAATTTACTTTAACATACATTAATAGCGAATGGAGAGGGTGGAGGGGAATGTGGGACGGGAGTAGAAGGGAAGATATAATGTACAAATTAGTTTGGGGGCGGTAGTGTAGATATTGTTTGTTTTATGTTTCTTATTGTTGCGTTGAAAATGTCAATGTGGTGATAGTTTGTGTTAAATGAATTTGTGGATCTGTACATAAAGGAGTTTTGTTTTGAGTTGGTCTCACAAAAGGGGAGATGAAAAGTAGGTGAATGTCTGTTATCGCGAGTTGGGATGTGGTAAGATATTCGTTGAAGAAGTTCCGGACTATCAACTAGATTGTGTGTTATTTTGAATAGCATCACCGCGTCAGCTATGTTATTAATTATGTAAATGTAACAGATAACACTGAGTAGCTTGATGGTCTTGTGGTTAGGACTCTCGCCTCATGGAAGCGGATTCGAACCTCACTCCAAGCAAGTTAGCATAGTTTGAAACATAGCACAAGCGTTTAGCTTGGTTTGAAAATAGTAAGAATATTGATGTGACACGTATTCCGTGTTCGCATCTCTATTTAAAAAATAATGCGACTGACTAGAATGAAGAGACTCCAGGTTCCAATCCGGGAATGGTCGAAATAATATTCTTATTTTTTATTTTATTAAAGAACTTTTTTTTAACTAAATAAATTTACATTAATTACAAAATAATATAAATGATAGGCCCTCAAAACACCTTTGTTTGTCTGCGGGTCATCCATATAGGCTTATAATAATTTCATTATCTGTCTGTCCGTCCGTCTGACCGAAATTTTTTCAAAAAAAATTTTTTTTTAAATTTTTTTCGATATTTTTACGAAATTTTTTTTTTGTAATTTTATTTTTCGAAATTTTTTATTAATAAAATAAATAAACACTTATTCCTTAGGAAGCGACATGTAAGAGTACTGTCATTTTTGACGGGTTACAATTAGTTTAAATACTAAACAAACTGCAATAAAATATAATAATTTGGAATTAAGAACACGTACAAGTTATTTGGTGACTAAGTCAAAACAATTTATCTTAGATTTTATTGAAAATTTATGTGTTGAAAATATTTGAGTAACCTGTATCTGTAGAGGTACCTATATTATGAAAAATTTAATGGCTTCAATACAATTCAAATAAAACCAAAACCTTGCAAAAAAACTATTTTCAATCTATTTTCTGCAAGATTTTTATCATTTCATTTAGCTTGTACTGAAGCAAATGAATTTTTCACAATCGACATAAGTTACTGTAATGTTATATCAACTTTTTGTAAAAAATAAGTCAGTAAAATAAGCATTGAAAAAGAATGCACACTTTGATATTGGATATCTTCATAACTATTGATATTAGGTCATGGTTGCTTTAAAGTTTTAACTACGAGCTATGATACACCTTGTATATACCCTTTTTACAGGGACACCCTCAACTGTTGGGGTATAAAAGCAAAGGCAGCAATATTACTTTTCGTAGGTTAAGTGCGAAATATGTGAAAGGTAATTTTAATGTTATGTTGTTTCGTGTCTTCTTTACTTTACCAAATGGGAACATGTGTTTCTATTTATGATTATTTATGTTGATATATATATATATATTCGGAATATGTATGTTTAGATGCTATGTTATTTTAAGTTTTAATTACTAGATGTAAAAATGTGTAATTTTTACAACTAAATAAAAAATATACAAACACCGAAGATTACTAATTTAGAATGTACTGAATTCTATATTTTATGTATTTATCCCTCCTATAAATATCGGCTATTAAATCTCGAATTAGTACATAATCAAAAAGTAATCCTCGATGACTTCATTAATTTTTTTTTAATATCGCAACCTTTACTTTTACACGCAATTAATGTAAGCAGCAATTGTCGAATGCTAGATATATGAGTAATGCAGATAAAATAAATTAATTAAAAAATACCCGTAAGAGGCCACTTCTCGCGCGCCACAATCGGACTGATCGACCCTCTCTTAATATTATCTAAAATACCCCAGATTCCGCATTAACCCAATTAAGTTGAATTCCGTCTGACAAAGGGGTAAGCCCACAAAAAAAGACGACGCAGCGTCTTAGCATTTGTTCAGATGAAGTCATTAATGCTGGTCCATCCGGCAGTGGGATAGTGGCCGGTTCCTGGAGATGAATCAACCAGCCACGCGGATGCTGCTAGCTCCAGCTGCTAGGCGAGTATAGTAAACTATTGCATGCCCAACGTAACTTGGCGTGCGGCGAATTTGGAACTAAAACCCGCCCCGCCCGCACCCGGCGGTAACCCCTCGCCCTGTCATTCAGTTCATTCTCGTACTTGCGCGTGATCTGTGACATCTTGATTTCCAATATACACTGAATTATTACGTCCAAAACATCCTTAACAGTCCGGGATGGTGCAAGAACAATTGCCAATGCAGTATTAAAGTTTTGCGAAGCTGAAAAAGCGAATAATGGACCGATATTACCGTCTGACAGTTTGACAGATGGAACGGCCGCCATTACTGCATGGTTTCTTTAGTGCTGCCCGACCAAATTTCTGTATTTAATACGACACCGGCCACCGGACATTCTGTACATTACGTATTGTGTAATAAATTTACACTCTGACAACTTCTGTTACGCGACAGCGACGCCCTCCCTCGCACGCCTAGTTATAGTGGTACGTCTATAAAAACAAAGTTTTTATTTTAACTTTAACATTTAGAAAACATGTATTAATTATCTTATGGAATTTTATATTTTATCTCACCTGTCAAAACATAGTAACGGCAGTAAGTTAGTGGCCGGTTCCTTGAGATGCCATCAACCAGCCACGCGGATGCTGCTAGCTCTAGCTGCTAGGCGAAAATAGTAAAAAAGATTGTTAGTTAACTTTGTAACAACCACTACCAGATTTTAGGTCTTCATCAGGACCAACACCACACCGCTACATTCACAACACTACACACCTCAACCATAGTATTGTTACACTTCCACCAATAATTAATCACATGCGTGTTAGTCTTGTCAGGACAAACATGCACCGGTTAGTCTAATGAACCATCAAGGATACTATGGTTGAGGTGTGTATTGTTGTGAATGTAGTGGTGTAGTGTTGGTCCTGATGAAGAGACGGGTATGAATCGAAACCGATAGACCTAAAATCTGGTAGTGTTTTTACAAAGTTAACTAACAATTTGTTATAATGTCTAACAAAGTTAATGCTTTAAATATTAACAATATTAATAAGAGAATAGTAAAGTTTATTCAACAAGGCAATCGAATTAGTATGCGTAAGCCGCGCGTACGTGGCGCATTGTTACGTTGTGTTAGTGTTTACGGGTATAAACACCAACACAGCGAAACAATGTGCCTCGTGCGCACGGCTTACACATACTAATTCGATTGTCTTTCTTAAATGGAAAGTGGTATATTCCTAGTGGCTGGTCTTCGAATGTATTATCAGTTAATCTTCCCTAAGTGTTTCTAGTTTTGTATATCAGAATTTCCTAGAATGTTCGCGCCCGAAAAATATCATTTAAGGGTAGCTCGTTGGTCTTGTGGTTAGGATTCTCGCCTCGTGATCCAAAGATCGCGGGTTCGAATCTCACTCCAGACCAGCAAGTTAGTCCTATTTCCATAACGCAAGCGTTTAGCTTAGTTTGAAAATAGTAAGAATATTGATGTGACACGTATTCCGTGTTCGCATCTCTATTTAAAAAAAAACGGGCACATCATAATAATCGATTACGATACCATGATTTCGAAATGAATTTGCACAATTTGTAAAGGTTGTTCAGGTGTAAGTATATTAATGCAGGGGCGTGCGGCGAGAACAAGAAGCACGACATTTTTCCAAGCACATATTTTGAAAAGAAGCCGAAATAAGGGATATATCTCGTAATATTCCTTTCACAATAATTAACATGTCATTCAGATTTTAATATTTCATAATATTCTGCTAGGTAAATATTTAATTTTAATTTTTTTTCCAAATATTTGTTTAAATAAAAGTCACGCTTCTTGTTCTCATTGCACGCCGCTGATTAATCGTGAAACAGAAAACTAAATTGAACACAAATCAGCTGTCAAATTGGGTGTCACTGGAAAAAGAGCTGCCAATTCGATAGATAACAGTCTACATTTATATACTAATAGCGTAAAATTATCTTTCAAATAAGGACGATACCATGGCCACGACTTTATTTCAATTTAATATTCTATTCATCTAAAAAATACTATATTATGAGAAATGTCAATCAAACGTCAAATACAAAAAAAAACCTCGCAAAAAAATGTCGGATAATAACGCTTAATCTATTAGTAATCTAATAATCTTTGTATCGAGTTTAATATATAAACAGCTGATAATTATACTGCTCAAGTCATTTGTGTCCTTCGGTAGTGCAGTGGTTAGTATCGCAATACGCAATGATTTATATTTTTAAAAATTTAAATGGACTTCCACAGTTAATTACAGAATGTAGAATATACCTATTTTATATGCGAACCAATTAGTTATTTTAGAAGTTATTTGAATATTAATATACAGGGTGTCTCATAGCTATTAGCAAAAACAGCACATGTGGATTCCTGCCTTGATAATGAGTCGAAAATGACCTAATATCAATATTTTTTACTTATTTTTTGCCAAAAGTTGATATATCATTACAGTAACTTATATCGATTATTAAAAATTCATTCCTTTCAGTACAACTCAAAATAAATGATAAAAACCTTTTTAAAAAAGTAATATTTTTAATTTTTTTAAAGGTTTTTATCATTTTATACGACTTGCATAAAAGCGAATGAATTTTTCATAATCGATATAAGTTACTGTAATGATAGTTCAACTTTTTGCAAAAAATAAGTTAGATATTACATATCTTCATTACTATTGATAAGTATTAGGTCACGTTTGCTTGAACATCTTCGACTCATTATCAAGGCAGGAATCCACTGTAAGGTTTTTGCTACTAGCTACGAGACACCCTTTATTTGTCCTCGATGCGCAATACGCTTCATTCAACTGGGCGCAGTTGAACGGTTAATTTGTTGATTGAGCGCGGACATCGATCAGAACTAATCTTTATGCATACAGAATGGCCAAAAAAAAAACCACACCGCCCGAGAGCGAGACGGGAGCATAAAAAACAAACACGGCGAGCGCGCGCCAGAGAGGGACGGCGCTATTGTCGACATTCGGTACTACCAGCCATTAAAACTGGGTGGTATAAAAAAACGGAACGGACCTCCGCTTAGACGAGGTAGGGCTGGCGCATTTGCATTCGTATTAATTAATTATAATAATTAAAAAAAAAAAAACGTCGGCCTCTGTTTGTTTGTTGAGAAAATGTTGTAACGAGGCTAAAAATAATTGCGCACTTCTGTCACATGTCAATACTATAGAAGATTCCAGAACGCCCTAGCGCTATCTACGGCTTTCGAGAAGCATCGAGAGGCATCTACAGAAGCCTGGAAGCCATGTGAAAGTTCTCCCAAACTCTAGGAACGCCTAGAGGGTTCGATATCATCATTAACCAGATATAAATAGGGCCGCGCGCGAGATAACGTAGTTGTTGTTCTTAGCGCGCTCGACAGCGATAACAGAAGCGAAGGCGGCCGCGAGCTGCGGGCCAGTGCGGCCAGCCGAGCGAATAATACGTGCGGAAATTGGATGGAATGTTCTAGTGAATAGTGAATAAAGTGTTAAAGCGATTATAAAGTGTCTATTTAAGAGTGATAAATTTACGAAATCGTTTAATTTAGATAATAGCGTTACGTTTAATAGTGTTAAGTGTTGGTTTAATTCATTAAACAGTATTTAATAAATCCGTAGTTAAATTCCAGCGTTTTTCGTTAATTGCTCCTGTAGCCACGACACGTGACAATATTAAAAAATGTTACTAATTGTTGAGGAGAGTTATAAAATGTTGTGTTATGATATTATTAGTTAAAGAACGGCTTCACAGCATTGTAAGGCAAGAATAATGTAAGAATGCGGTAAATTTACACAAATTAATAAATGGTACTATCGACTGTCCTCAGCTACTAGAACGAAGCTTGCGTGTTCCGTTTCGCCATAGTAACTAGAAGTCATGCAGGTTTTGCTGTGGAAACTGCAGCTACTAACTATATCTTTAATTCCCCACTGCAAAGGCTTCCTAGACTAGCAAACAGATACGAGCAACTTGACGTCTTTACCAACAACTTTATAATATTCAAATACATTTTAAAAGGTGTATTGAAAGATTACTAGTACTGTATATGTCAAATTGGGCTTAAATAATTGATTTGTATTTGTTTTGATTATTGGTTGAGTGAGATAACTAACTGTTATGCAACATTTTTATCATATTATGTTTTCCTTATGCTTCTGCTTTGTTATATACTTGCTTTTATATTATATCTTAATATATTTGTATTTGAATTTTAAGTATTTGATTTCCAATTTACGTTATTATTATTTTTATATATTTTTTTAAACTATCCATTATATTAATGTACACTATACCTATCTGTTTGTAAAAGCCCTCTAGAGCGTTAATAATTAAAAAATGTATGCGTCAAACTGAAGATTATAAAGAATAGGTCAGGCCCACTCTCCAAATGCGTTTGTGCGCAGGTTAGTTCAATTACATACTAAAAGTGGTCATTCTATACTTTGTGTAGGTAGGTATGTATTATCATCATCATCACTGTTGGCTCTGCAGCCCCTGGAGGGTCTTGGCCTCCTCCACTCATCTCGGTCTTGCGCCAGCTCTCACCAGTTCTGAATCGCCAAGGCATATATATATATATATGCATTATGAAAAGGTTATTTTTCGGGAACTTCGCGGATTTGTAAAAATATCTTATTTTTGCCACCATTACCACCATCCCTACGGCGATGTCAGAGAAATCGAATATTTATCTCTGAACTGTCAGAGAGACCAGCTTGAGAATGGTTATCCAAGTGTAACCGAAATATAGCGCAAAAATAAGATATTTTTACAAATCCGCGAAGTTCCCGAAAAATAACCTTTTCAAAATGCATATACCTCTTCGCAAAAACTTCTATTTAAACATATATATATATATATTTGAGAGGACATCTTAATTTTGATCTTCCTATTCCCTATTGTCTTGAATTCAACAAGGACTTCCGTGCTTGTCGTTCAGGCATTCTCTACACATGTCCCAGCCTCCGAAATCTTCCCAATCTTGTAATTTTTGTGACGCCTAGCCCCTTACTCTGGAAGCAATCTGGAATCTGCTGGAGCCCTGGAATTTTGAGAAATCGCTAGAAATGTAAATAATGTTCTCGAAGCATCGCGAAACCTACATGTTTGGCATAAAAAGGCTTGTTTTGACGTTTGACGAATGCGATACGAGCAGCGTTTAAAACCAGCAAACCAGTGTGACCAGCGTTGTGAGTAAAGGAGATGGGCGACGATTTAGCCGCTGTGGGGGGAGAAGTGGCTACACTAGCAAATAACAATGGATGGAAGGGTATGGAAGAGGTCTTTATCCGGCAGCGGAGAGATGAAGGCTGAAGAAGAAGAAAAAGGAGAAGAAGAAGAAAGTGTGAAGATGTGCGAGTGAAAGATATGCCAAGACTCCGGTGGCAGCCCTGCGCTGTCGGCCCGTATGACACGGGACCTCCCTGGAAAGTTATATGGCACGGATGTGAAGCTGTCTGTATCATTCCGTCCGTGGAGCATGATGAACAGCTTAATCACTCCTGGGAACTGGCGTCATCGAGGACCAGGCGCCGCCGGGGTAGGCAGTGAGCTCATCCAACGTAGCGTAATCAGTGACCCAATTGACTGACTCGAATGTACCAAAGATGGATACATTATAGATATCAATCACACAGGGACGAAGCTATTTATGAGAAATGTGTATTCAAGTCTTTTTATAGGGCGGCCAAAGGGTAAAGTGATCACTTTACGCAATGCAATGTTCATCGATTCCATCCTGAGAACAACCACAAATTATTTAATGTTCTTATCTCATTTATCTGGTATATTGGTTTAATTATCTTTATTTTAAAGGTCTCTAATTATTACAGTTTGCTTGTGTGCTTATCATCGTTTATATATGTTGTTCATTTATCTTAAATGCGTCCTATTTATATTATTATTATTAAATTATTTACTGTAAAACATGTTTTATGTTAGGTATTTAAAAATCCTTTTAATTTTCTTGTACTGTAAAAGCTCACTAGGGCGTCTATTATTAATAAATAAATAAATAAATTATAGTTTTTTTAAAGTTATCTACTATTTTATTATAAAGGAAGTTGCGCACGCGTAGCGTAGCGCATTGCAGCGGAAATGCGTGTAACAGAAATGCGAGACTACGAAATAATAATTATTATAAACATTTATTCCAGTATGTGGGGAAGTTAATGCAGTCCCGCACATTCCATATAAGTATACATATATAATTTATATTAAGAGCGATATATAAATGGATATATAAACAGAGATTATCACATGCAGGTACATATAAGGTAAGATAAGTATACATATAAAGGAATAAGGTGTATAGATAAAAATATTCAAATAGATACAGCGCAAGAAAGACACGGTGCGATGCGAAACATATTGCATAATAAAAATAAAGAAATTCGCGTCCAATATTGTCAAAAATTTATTCACCTGAAATAAGTGTTCTATAAATATAGTTATATAAACAGTGAATTTTTTTAAATGGTTGAGCAATTTTGTAGATTGTCATTTAAAAAAATTAATTTTATTATTTGTTTTAACCTAGATAAACACAAACATAATGTGTGTTTGTGTATTTGGGAAGTATGTTTAGCAGTGACGGCAAGGTTGAGATTGATATCGAAAGGAGAGTGACTGCGGGAAACAAAGTTAATGGTGCTCTAAATGCAATTATGGCCAATAAGAATCTGTCAAAGGAAGCAAGACTAGCGGTACATAATGGCGTTCTAGTGCGAACCCTGATGTATGGAAGTGAAGCCTGGAATTGGCAAAAGAGGAATGAAAGTAGATTGAATG